>JAJOZX010009412.1:50000-157422 GCA_023014485.1 Bathynomus jamesi | reverse complement strand
AAATCAAAATACAACTCTGTCCCATTATAGGTGATATCATTTTCTATACCATATTGTTCACATATCTCTAATCGTACTCTCAGCCCATGGGGAGAGGGTGACAGAAGAAGAAGGTCATCAGCATACATTAAATGATTAATTTTTTTCCTTTCCAATGACACAGCCAGTACGTGCAGATTTTAGTTCATTGGTAAGGTCATCCATGTATATACAGAAAAGATAGGGTGATAATATACCCCCTTGCCTAACACCATTAGTTACCTTAAAACCTGGTGATACAGTGCTTTTCCATCTTACAAACATGGTCTGCTGTGTATACCAGAATGCAAGTATCCTAAGTATATATTTAGGTACCCCCTCGACACAAGAGTTTCTTGAAAAGTTTGTGATGGTTAACTCTATCAAATGCTCTTGATGCATCCAGAAAACAGGAATATATTGACATCTTGTACTTTAGGACGGCTTCCTTTAGCATATAAATGCACATGTCAGTACCATGTTTCACTCTAAAATCAAACTGATTGTCATAAGTCTGCAAATAAGTACTTATCCTATTATAAATGACATATTCTAACGCCTTAGAAAGTATACTGGCAAGTGCTATTGGCCTATAATATAATTATTCCTATCACAGATACTAGCACCCTTATTTTTAACAACTGGCAACAATACAACTGAAAAATGGACTGTGCTGACACTGTGCCTTTATTGTAATTTTTATTTTAATTTATTATTGTATAATTAATCGTACTATTTATTATTGAATAATTAATCTTACTATTTATTATCTTCGTGTATACTATACTTTTAAGGGATTTCTATGCTGCAATAAATATTATTATTAACGTATTATAATAAATCTTCTTTCATGCGCCTTCTTTCAATTTTGTCTGTTACTATTCAACAAAAGTTATCTACAACTCTCCAACTGCATTCGGAAGATATGTTCGATTTTTACTGACATTAAATTTTGTGAACCTTTTTCGATCAATGGTGTGGGTGTAGGTCCGACTCGTGTGGATTAGGTATTATTGAATCTTAATTTCGTTCGTTTTTATTGAATTTCACTGGACTTGTAATAATGGTAAGTTTATTTTCATCATTATTATTACTGTTTTATTATAAAGTTAAAGAAGTTTGTTACTTAATTCTAACTAATCTCAATATTTATGGGAAAATGGCAGATGTGGACGAGGCCTAGTCCTGACACAAAGCTGGGCCTACAACATCTGGTGATATCTTATTTTGGCGTCCCAAATTATTCAACCAACCAGTTAGGTCAACTGTAACTCGACGATTGGTTAGGTTAAGTCGTTATATTTTCGTTTAACTAACGAAAATATCAAAACCTAACCAATCGTCAAGGGCGTACAGTTGACGTAACCGGGCAATCAATTAACTTAATTAACATAGGGGCCTAAGTAATTTGAAAGTGTTGGAGTGCCGTTTATTTTTAGTTGGTTGAATAATTTGGGGATAATATTCGTTTTAACGCTCATTCAAACAATATTTTTAGTCAGATATACCTGTAAAGCAGTTCAAATGCTTTTCAATGACAGTTAGGTACTTTTAGGTTGGTTAGGTTAGGTTAAACTATTCATTTCCTGGGAAACTGGAGGTTAGATTCGAATAGTATGCATTGAAGAACACCAGAAAAACATTTTCAAACACATACTCGAATGGGTGTTAAAACAAATTTTTACCTAATTTGGGATAAGAGCATAAGAAATTTTTATAGTGGGCACACTAGGGGCCACTTCGGCCCATCGAGGTGGCTCCACTATGTAAAAACTGCCTGTACATTGGCAATAACCAATTTTTACAAAACCAATTAAGTATAAATTTAAAACTAATTAATTATCAATTTCAAACTAAAGATAGAATCTCTGTATCCAGAGGATCAAAGTCATAATAGGCTACTATCTACAAATATGTTACACACTATATCTATTTATGGTAAATTTATAGTATTACACCCGTCTCCCTTTGGAGGTGAAATTTATGTTTTTCCTATGGTTTTTGATGTGTTTTGAACGAATCTGACCTTCAAAGTCGTCGGAAATGACTCGTTTAGATAATCCCCCTCCCTCAGCCGGCAATCAAAAACGAGTCATTTCCGACAGTTTTGAAGGTCAGATTCGTTCAAAACACATTAAAAACCATAGGAAAAACAAAATTTCACCTTCAAAATTGACTAACCTATCCTGACCTAAAAGAAAAATAGGAATGTTCGTTTAAAACACATCAAAAACCATAGGAAAAACATAAATTTCACCTTCAAAATTGACCTGACCTAACTTATCCTATCCTAACCTAAATCACTTATAGTCTTGTAGGCAGCCCAGGAATCATTATAAATCATAGAGCCAGGCCTAATGTACTTCTGAATGAGTGTTCCATTCCGGTACAAAAGTAATTCAAATTCGAAATGGATGGAGCGCAGTGATTGGGTAGACATGTAATGAACACACAAACGAACGTACGAACACACAGTAGATACACACCAAAAAAATGTTTTTATCTCGAAAACGAAGTATTTGCGACGGAAACGCTATAGAAGAAAAGTGTCTTAGAATTAAAAAATCTACCTAATGAATATATAATAATTGCTGGATGTTAGATGGGTGTAATACTATAGGGTCATTCTCTGTCAGATCAACCAGTGCCTAACACCCTCATCTCTCAGATTTTGCTGAAATTTGGTTTATAGGGAGTTTGTGGGCCCTGAATCCATTTCTGAAATTATAAGGTCAATCCGACCAACGGTTCAAGAGATATGACCTCGGGAAATTTGAGGTCACTTGCGAGGTCACTAACATTTGGCGACCCATAACTTGGGTAATAATGGTCACAATTATATAAAAGTATATATATTTAGAATCAGAAAATGACAAGGAATCCAAATATGCAAGTTTTAGAACTCTAGGTTGAAAAATAAAAAAGTTACACTGTAACCAAAATTTGAGGTCACGATTTGACCTCTGGGGTATAAAATGAGAATTTTTTTTTTAAATGTAAAAAATGAAGGCATAGGCATTGGCTATTAGAATCAGCAAAAAAAAGTTTGTTTGTTAGTATTTTTCATGTAACTAACATATAAGTGAACACCATATTCATAAGTTGTGCGTCAATTTTACCTATTTTTTCACACTTAAGCTCATAATTTGACCTATAGAAATTAAAATTACATTTTTTTATAGATATAAAAACAAAGGCAAAAAATGTAAAATTGTATTTCACTGCTAATCTACACTGGCAATAATAGTTATAATAGTGAAAGGGGAAGACCTACTTAGAGGATTCATGTGCTAGCCTAATACAATTTTTGCATGCTCGATGCTCTCATCAATTTCTTTTTGTGGAAAAATGTATTGAATTCTGCTGCCTCCTCTTAGGGTAGGACAACTCATTACAGTTAATATATGATGTCCTGGCACTGCACATGAATCCTTGTTTGATGGATAATAATATGCACTTGATCCTGATGACCCAGAGGGATGTAGAAAGTTCAGTGAAATCATCAAACTCTTCACAATATTCCTCCACAATTCCATACCAAACTTGCATGTCATAAATGCAGCCAACATACTCTCCTGGTTTGACACATTTTAGGTTACCAAGCATTGCAGGTTCATTAGTAAAATGACTTTTCCTTATTCTTTTCTTTTCTCCAATGCCACTTGAAATGGGATACACCATCAGTTCTTCCTTGTTTAGGGGAACAAATCTATGATATTTCTGAGTTCCAGGAATAGCCCTACTATCCTTGAATCGATGTTCCAACCGTTCTTCTGCATCTTTCAAATCAGCTGTAGTTACAAAGAAAAAATTTATCTTCTTGCTCAAGTTTTCTTCACAAAACTGAAACATGTGTTCTGGTGTAAGAATTTGCCTCTCTGTAGTTCTCTGCAAACTGGCACGAGCAGTAGCTCTTTTCACTGTTCCTCCAATCCCATCACATGCATTTTTGCCATGGGATGTAGCAAAGAAGTGCCATTCACAAGACAGACCAAAATCCTCTTCATGGTAACAGAGATTTGTGAAGTTGTATCTGTTCTTATATTGGCCAGCACATCCATCTGAGAAATAGTGCACCTTCTTCAATTGTGGGCATCTGAATTTAACATATGTCATAAGCTTCAATATGAATGAGTAAACCATTATAGTGTTGTGTTTTAGTGATGCAGATAAGAAACAGACACTAAAATGGCTAAGATCCTGGTCTGCAGATGATCTATAATAGATGACAAAAGGGTGAACTGTACACTGTGAATTGTCCACTGTGAATTGTCCCAGTGAAACCCTTGGGCAGCATCCTGGACAATGAAAGAATAATTCTCAGAGAAATCACCTACTATAACTACCTCGCTCTGAGGTGGTAGTGTTTCTTTCAACTGCTTGAAGTACTGTGATTGTTGCTGAGCAACAAAGTGATGACGAACCATGCAGGATATTTTCATGCTTAGGGATGATAAGTATTCATGAAGTGGCTCCACCTTATCAACCATTGTACAACGGTCAACAGTCACCCATTGCTTGTAAGATATTTCATTTGGAGCTGATTTCACACTGTCAAGTAACTCAAGAAAGTCCAGGACACCCTCTTCTCTTGGGCAATCATTGCAAAGTTGCATCATGCAAGTCTCTCTTTCTGTACTGCAGACACTGTAATCCATAAGATCCTTGTATGAAAGACCTCTTTCTCCCAATGCAGCCAGCTGCAATTTTGGATTTTGATGGTATGTGCAGACACAGACAGAATGAGTCCCACCACTACCGGCAAGCACACAATATGATGGCCGTAATTTTGCAAATGTGGAAAATCCTATTTTGGGATTCTTTTCATCATTTTTATATAGTTCAAACATCTCTCTTAAATTCCCGAGGACCAATCGTTTTTGCACCTTCAGCACTGATAACTTTCACGCAATCCTTTTGGCCAGGACACATACGACTAACCTCTTCTGACTCATAGAATCTTCTAACTATATCTTTGTGTTCTTCAGATATCACTTTTCCTTTGCTCATTAGTGGAATCTTCGGAAGGATTCCATGTTCTGATTTAAGTGAACGGCTTCTTTTCACCATGTATGTTGTAGTTTGAAAGAAACTAGCTGTTTTTTCAATTGTGTATGGTGAGTGTCAATATTTGTAGTTTGTGATGGTGACATTTGCTCTCCAGGAATGACTGTTTCAATTCATTCATTAATTTGTCTAGATGTTTTTCAGATTTAGTTTCAGGTTTTGAAGTATCACTTACCTCCTCGGTAATTTGAACACCATAACTGAGTTTTAGCCTCTCCTTCAGGTGTTTCTGAGCAGATGATAGCTTACCACGAGCCTTGCGCTTTTTCTGGCTTAATGACAGCCCTTCTGAAAAGAACAGAAAAAAAGGTTTCACACACCTGAATATTAGTAATTAAATATTAATTATAGTACCTTAAATGCTATATAATTGGCTATATAGTAGATCAAACAGACCTTGTAGTAAAGTATAAGTTATTATATTAATTTATTACTTACTTTTTTTAACTGGTGTTTGGTCCAGAAATGCTAGAACTGGTTCAACTGAAGTTGAAGGATTTTCCTTTATCAAGCAATCACTGTCATTTTCCAGATCTTGAATTGAAGAGATGTTACTCAAGCCACTGATAGTAGATGATTCATTTGAATCCTGCTCAGACTCGTTGTTTTCAGTGGTACTAACTACTAAGTATAGTGGGGTTTTTCATTATCAGTGTCCAGCAGTTCACACACAACAATGAGTCTTTTTTCACTCTTCCAGCACATTTTTCAACAAGTACATCAGTCACTTTTCTAAGATTGATTGTTATGCGTTTCTTGTGTTTTTGAATAGGGTCCTGGCAGTATTTTGATCTGTAAAGATATAGGATTTACAATTAGGTAATATATATTTTTTAGAAAATATATAGCTATACACACTTAATATTTTAGGCCTTGATAGTCTCTGAGGCTCATTAAAACACCATACCCACCAGCCACCCACAGTGCTGGCTGGAACTGTACTAACCTGTAGACAAGGAATTTTGCAACTATGTGTTGATTCTGCACTTAGACAAGTAGCAACATGTTTCAACAGGTTTGTTTAGGCTACATGTGAGCTTAGTCTTCCCCTTTCACTATTATAACTATTATTGCCAGTGTAGATTAGCAGTGAAATACAATTTTTATTAAATTCTTGGAGCTTGAGGTCAAATTGATAGCTAAGATATAAAAATTCCTTGAAATGACAAGCAATTTATAAATATGGTGTTCACTTATAAGTTAGTTACATGAAAAGTACCAACATAAACAAACTTTTTATGATTGTTTCTATTAGTCAAGAACTCTGACTTTGTTTTTTATATCTATAAAAAATGTAATTTTAATTTCTATAGGTCAAATTATGAGCTTAAGTGTGAAAAAATAGGTAGAATTGACGCACAACTTATGAATATGGTGTTCACTTATATGTTAGTTACATGAAAAATACTAACATAAACAAACTTTTTTTTGCTGATTCTAATAGCCAATGCCTATGCCTTCATTTTTTACATTTAAAAAAAAATTCTCATTTGATACCCCAGAGGTCAAATTGTGACCTCAAATTTTGGTTACAGTGTAACTTTTTATTTTTCAACCTAGAGTTCTAAAACTTGCATATTTGGATTCCTTGTCGTTTTCTGATTCTAAATATATATACTTTTATATAATTATGACAATTATTACCCAAGTTATGGCTCGCCAAATGTTAGTAACCTTGCGAGTGACCTCAAATTGCCCGAGGTCATATCTCTTGAACCGTTCGTCGGATTGACCTTATAATTTCAGAAATGGATTCAGGGCTCACAAACTCCCTATAAACCAAATTTCAGCAAAATATGAGAGATGAGGGTGTTAATTTCAATTTTTTTTGGTTGATCTGACAGAGAATGACCCTATAATAATACCATATTTATAACTGACATGCAAATATATCAGATCCAAAGAATCCAGTCAATTTCATTATGGTACCCATCAATACTAGTACTGTGCCAACCAAAATTAAGTCACGGTCCATATCAATTGCGGACCAAGTCACAATTTACATCCATATACATTACAATATATATACTTAGGAGGAAAAGTGTAGGTGTGGCTGTAAAGACTGTACAGTAATCTAGAAATGTGTGTGTACCCATTTTGGGTCTCCCATTTAAAGGTGTTTGGGGGGCAAGTGAAGATCATGAGTTTTTCAATACCTCATAGTACTATGGTGGGCACCGCTCGGCAGAGGAATCTCTTTAAATAGGGTGTGTAAGGACAGAGAGTATCCCCTAACCCAAGATGCTGCCTCCCTATATCCCACAACACCTGTGTTGAGCTGTGGGATCTATCACCCAAATGCACATAATATATATGAAATAAACTAGTACCATTCATGCAATAAAAATGGGCTTAAACACCATCACCAGATGTCCCTTGCAGACATCAAACTATCCAACCTTCTTTTGAAAGAATCAAGTGTATCTTAAGTCACCACTACTTCTGTCAGACTGTTCCAAAACTTAATTACTCTGTTTGTAAAACTGTTTTCTTAAATTTGTTCTACATCTTGGCTTAAATAATTTCATACTATGACCTCTAGTCTGATTATTGTGATCTTTATTGAAAAGACTCAAAATCTATCTTATCCAACCCTTTTATCATTTTATACACCTATCATATCACCCCTTAACCTCCTCCTTTTTAATGAGAACATGCTTAGATACGCCAGTCTTTCCTTATATGTCAATTGTCTTAGAAATGGGATCATTCTTGTTGCTCGTTTCTGTACTTTTTCCAGTTTTTCAATATCTTGTATCAAATAGGGACTATTAAATTGAATGCAGTATTCGAGGAGGGGTCTCACATATGAAATGTAAAGTTGCTTTATAATATTGGGTGATTTGTATTCAATATGTGTGTGTGTGTGTGTGCATGAGATTGAGTCTAGCATTTGCTTTATTTCTGATTACCATACAGTGATTTGAGGGTTTAAGTTCATTTGTCACAGTGACACCCAAGTCTTTCTCTTTATCATTTTTAATCCAAATTCCATTCATATTGTATTCAAATTCTGGATTTTTTGGCCCAATATGCATAACCTTGCACTTATCAACATTAAATTTCATCTCCCACTTATCTGCCCAGGCTGTTACTCTGTTCAAATAGGATATGCCAAAATAGGATATTGCCCACTATATTACATTTCATTTCATTTGGAAAACATGAAGCTACTGCGGCCTATCAAGATTATCCAAGTCATGACACCTACCACTTTTGGTATTTGTTTACTATTACACCAGTCTTCGGTAGAAAGTCTGGTGTAATAGTAAATATTTAGCCAATTTTTATGGGCTAGCTTTAGATGCATCTATTTGTATACCCCCTATCCAGTTCTGTTTCATTCTCTAATCTTTTCTTAAATGTATCCATTGTATCTGCTTCTACTATAATATTTTAATCTATTCTCTGGGAGAAGTGAGATATTTGTTTGGTGTTAAATCTTAGTGTGTAGAGTTTGAATGTATATCCTTTGGTTTCTCTGTTAAATTCAAAGGAGTCTTCAAACTTCAAGCCACTTATAGCCTTTAACCATTTTAAAAACTTCTATCAGATGTCCTCTTGGTCTTTTCTTATGTTTCAACTTGTTTAATCTTTTCTCATATGTCAGTTGTTTAACTCTCACCAACTTAGTAGCTCTTTGGGTGTTTTCTAGCAATTCTATATCCTGTGCCAAATAAGATGAACACACCTGCACTGCTCTCTCCATATGAGACCTTGCATAAGAACATCAGAAATTTTTATAGTGGGCACACTAGGGGCCACTTTGGCCCATCAAGGTGGCTCCACTATGTAAAAACTGCCTGTACATTGGCAACAACCAATGGTACTTTTGCATTATTCTCAACACTAATTTTTTTTATAATGGCTAATGCCTGCGGTAGGCTGTTTTTACCGTAACCTAACCTAATACCAACACTAATTTTTTTTATAATGGAAGGAAAATAAAGTACCAAAACCAAACCAACATTATATAAAAAAATTAGTGTTGGGAGGATAATGCAAAAGAACCCAACCAATTTTTACAAAACTAATTAATTATTAATTTAAAACTAAAGATAGAATCTCTAGGTCCAGAGGATCAAAGTCATAATAGGCTACTATCCACAAATATGTTACACTCTATATCTATTTATAACTGACATGCAAATATATCAGATACAAAGAATCCAGTCAATTTCATTATGGTACCCATCAATACCAGTACCTTGCCAACCAAAAATAAGTCATGGTCCATATCAATTGCGGACCAAGTCACAATTTACAACTATATACATTACAATATATATATATATTTAGGAGGAAAAGTGTAGGTGTGGCTGTAAAGACTATACAGTAATGTAGAAATGTGTGTGCACCCATTTTGGGTCTCCTATTTAAAGGTGTTTGTTGGGCAAGTGAAGATCATGAGTTTTTCAATACCTCACAGGACTATGGGGGCCATTGCTTGGCAGAGGAATCTCTTTAAATGGGGTGTGTAATGACAGAGAGTATCCTCTAACCCAAGATGCTGCCTCCCTATATCCCACAACACTTGTGTTGAGCTGTGGGATCTATCACCTAAATGCACATAATATATATGAAATAAACTAGTACCATTCATGCAATAAAAATGGGCTTAAACACTATCACCAGATGTCCCTTGTAGACATCAAACTATCCAACCTTCTTTTGAAAGAATCAAGTGTATCTGAAGTCACCACTACTTCTGTCAGACTGTTCCAAAACTTAATTACTCTATTTGTAAAACTGTTTTCTTAAATTTGTTCTACATCTTGGCTTAAATAATTTCATACTATCTCTTGTCTGGTTATTGTGATCTTTAATGAAAAGAGAATCAAAATCTATCTTATCCCTAACCCTTTTATCATTTTATACACCTCTATCATATCACCCCTTAACCTCCTTTTTAATGAGAACACGTTTAGATATGCCAGTCTTTCCTTATGTGTCAATTGTCTTAGAGATGGGATCATTCTTGTTGCTCGTTTCTGTACTTTTTCCAGTTTTTCAATATCTTGTATCAAATAGGGACTATTAAATTGATATAGTATTTGAGGAGGGGTCTCACATATGAAGTGTATAGTTGCTTTATAATATTGGGTGATTTGTATTCAGTGTGTGTGTGTGTGTGCATGAGATTGAGTCTAGCATTTGCTTTATTTCTGATTTCCATACAGTGATTTGAGGGTTTAAGTTCATTAGTCAGTGACACCCAAGTCTCTCTCTATTATTTTTAATCCAAATATCATTTATATTGTATTCAAATTCTGGATTTTTTGGCCTGATATGCATAACCTTGCACTTATCAACATTAACTCTCATCTCTCACTTATCTGCCCAGGCTGTTACTCTAAGTCTTTTTGTATTGTCATTGCTCCTGCTACTGACTTAACATTATGGCCTAATTTTGTATCTGCTCCTGCTACTAACTTAACATTATGGCCTAATTTTGTATCTGCTCCTGCTACTAACTTAACATTATGGCCTAATTTTGTATCATCAGCAAATTTTGAGGTTTTACATGATAGTCCCTTCTCTAGATCATTTATATAGACAACAAAAAGCAGAGGTCCCAGCACAGACCCCTGTGGGACTCTGCTCAATACGGGTCTCCAAGTAGACTTATTTCCATTTACCTAGGATATAGCTTCAGGAAGATATTGCTGTTCATATTTTTAATACTATTTTTTAATCTTGTTGAACTTGTGGTTTTATTTTATAACAAAATCTTGCAAAATGTCAATTCAAGAGCCTAATTAACATGCAACTATTTAGCTATTACTACCAAAGTAGCCTACATAACTTCAGCCAAGAATGTCCTCTAACAATTTACAAATTATCTTTCTTTCATGAAAGTATTCCAATTTTTCTTAAACTAATTAAGGAGCCATTAACTATATCATATGGCAAGTCATTCCAAAAATCTACAGCATGACTGAAAAAGTATTTTTGTAGATAGTCACAAGTCTGCTTTCTAATTTTATCATCATCCCCTAGAGTTATTCCATCAGCCTCTGGGAAAAAGTTGCACCAAAATTGGGTACTTTTCTATTATACCGATGGGTCATTCCAGCTCAGTTGGTACAGGGGTGGTCGGGTGACCATCTCCGATTTTCTTCAAATTTTCAGGGTTGATTCATACACCATTCAATAGCTTAAATCTAAAATTTTAGCTTCCTCAGTCAAAAACTTTTAATTTTATGGTCACTTAAATGGCCCCCACCTTCGACAAAAAATGCACATGTTGGGCTTGATTGGCCAATGCCTTCATTTTGAGAGGCCTTGAAAAGTGTCTTCTGGGTCATTCTCTGTCAGATCAACCAGTGCCTAACACCCTCATCTCTCAGATTTTGCTGAAATTTGGTTTATAGGGAGTTTGTGGGCCCTGAATCCATTTCTGAAATTATAAGGTCAATCCGACCAACGGTTCAAGAGATATGACCTCCGGAAATTTGAGGTCACTTGCGAGGTCACTAACATTTGGTGACCCATAACGGGTAATAATGGTCACAATTATATAAAAGTATATATATTTAGAATCAGAAAATGACAAGGAATCCAAATATGCAAGTTTTAGAACTCTAGGTTGAAAAATAAAAAAGTTACACTGTAACCAAAACTTGAGGTCACGATTTGACCTCTGGGGTATCAAATGAGAATTTTTTTTTTAAATGTAAAAAATGAAGGCATAGGCATTGGCTATTAGAATCAGCAAAAAAAGTTTGTTTGTTAGTATTTTTCATGTAACTAACATATAAGTGAACACCATATTCATAAGTTGTGCGTCAATTCTATCTATTTTTTCACACTTAAGCTCATAATTTGACCTATAGAAATTAAAATTACATTTTTTTATAGATATAAAAACAAAGGCAAAAAATGTAAAATTGTATTTCACTGCTAATCTACACTGGCAATAATAGTTATAATAGTGAAAGGGGAAGACCTACTTAGAGGATTCATGTGCTAGCCTAATACAATTTTTGCATGCTCAATGCTCTCATCAATTTCTTTTTGTGGAAAAATGTATTGAATTCTGCTGCCTCCTCTTAGGGTAGGACAACTCATTACAGTTAATATATGATGTCCTGGCACTGCACATGAATCCTTGTTTGATGGATAATAATATGCACTTGATCCTGATGACCCAGAGGGATGTAGAAAGTTCACAGTGAAATCATCAAACTCTTCACAATATTCCTCCACAATTCCATACCAAACTTGCATGTCATACATAAATGCAGCCAACATACTCTCCTGGTTTGACACATTTTAGGTTACCAAGCATTGCAGGTTCATTAGTAAAATGACTTTTCCTTATTCTTTTCTTTTCTCCAATGCCACTTGAAATGGGATACACCATCAGTTCTTCCTTGTTTAGGGGAACAAATCTATGATATTTCTGAGTTCCAGGAATAGCCCTACTATCCTTGAATCGATGTTCCAACCGTTCTTCTGCATCTTTCAAATCAGCTGTAGTTACAAAGAAAAAATTTATCTTCTTGCTCAAGTTTTCTTCACAAAACTGAAACATGTGTTCTGGTGTAAGAATTTGCCTCTGTAGTTCTCTGCAAACTGGCACGAGCAGTAGCTCTTTTCACTGTTCCTCCAATCCCATCACATGCATTTTTGCCATGGGATGTAGCAAAGAAGTGCCATTCACAAGACAGACCAAAATCCTCTTCATGGTAACAGAGATTTGTGAAGTTGTATCTGTTCTTATATTGGCCAGCACATCCATCTGAGAAATAGTGCACCTTCTTCAATTGTGGGCATCTGAATTTAACATATGTCATAAGCTTCAATATGAATGAGTAAACCATTATAGTGTTGTGTTTTAGTGATGCAGATAAGAAACAGACACTAAAATGGCTAAGTTCCTGGTCTGCAGATGATCTATAATAGATGACAAAAGGGTGAACTGTACACTGTGAATTGTCCCAGTGAAACCCTTGGGCAGCATCCTGGACAATGAAAGAATAATTCTCAGAGAAATCACCTACTATAACTACCTCGCTCTGAGGTGGTAGTGTTTCTTTCAACTGCTTGAAGTACTGTGATTGTTGCTGAGCAACAAAGTGATGACGAACCATGCAGGATATTTTCATGCTTAGGGATGATAATTATTCATGAAGTGGCTCCACCTTATCAACCATTGTACAACGGTCAACAGTCACCCATTGCTTGTAAGATATTTCATTTGGAGCTGATTTCACACTGTCAAGTAACTCAAGAAAATCCAGGACACCCTCTTCTCTTGGGCAATCATTGCAAAGTTGCATCATGCAAGTCTCTCTTTCTGTACTGCAGACACTGTAATCCATAAGATCCTTGTATGAAAGACCTCTTTCTCCCAATGCAGCCAGCTGCAATTTTGGATTTTGATGGTATGTGCAGACACAGACAGAATGAGTCCCACCACTACCGGCAAGCACACAATATGATGGCCGTAATTTTGCAAATGTGGAAAATCCTATTTTGGGATTCTTTTCATCATTTTTATATAGTTCAAACATCTCTCTTAAATTCCCGAGGACCAATCGTTTTTGCACCTTCAGCACTGATAACTTTCACGCAATCCTTTTGGCCAGGACACATACGACTAACCTCTTCTGACTCATAGAATCTTCTAACTATATCTTTGTGTTCTTCAGATATCACTTTTCCTTTGCTCATTAGTGGAATCTTCGGAAGGATTCCATGTTCTGATTTAAGTGAATGGCTTCTTTTCACCATGTATGTTGTAGTTTGAAAGAAACTAGCTGTTTTTTCAATTGTGTATGGTGAGAGTGTCAATATTTGTAGTTTGTGATGGTGACATTTGCTCTCCAGGAATGACTGTTTCAATTCATTCATTAATTTGTCTAGCTGTTTTTCAGATTGTTTCAGGTTTTGAAGTATCACTTACCTCCTCGGTAATTTGAACACCATAACTGAGTTCTAGCCTCTCCTTCAGGTGTTTCTGAGCAGATGATAGCTTACCACGAGCCTTGCGCTTTTTCTGGCTTAATGACAGCCCTTCTGAAAAGAACAGAAAAAAAGGTTTCACACACCTGAATATTAGTAATTAAATATTAATTATAGTACCTTAAATGCTATATAATTGGCTATATAGTAGATCAAACAGACCTTGTAGTAAAGTATAAGTTATTATATTAATTTATTACTTACTTTTTTTAACTGGTGTTTGGTCCAGAAATGCTAGAACTGGTTCAACTGAAGTTGAAGGATTTTCCTTTATCAAGCAATCACTGTCATTGTCCAGATCTTGAATTGAAGAGATGTTACTCAAGCCACTGATAGTAGATGATTCATTTGAATCCTGCTCAGACTCGTTGTTTTCAGTGGTACTAAGTATAGTGGGGTTTTTCATTATCAGTGTCCAGCAGTTCACACACAACAATGAGTCTTTTTTTCACTCTTCCAGCACATTTTTCAACAAGTACATCAGTCACTTTTCTAAGATTGATTGTTATGCGTTTCTTGTGTTTTTGAATAGGGTCCTGGCAGTATTTCAAGTGCCGAACCATTGTATTTTGATCTGTAAAGATATAGGATTTACAATTAGGTAATATATATTTTTTAGAAAATATATAGCTATACACACTTAATATTTTAGGCCTTGATAGTCTCTGAGGCTCATTAAAACACCATACCCACCAGCCACCCACAGTGCTGGCTGGAACTGTACTAACCTGTAGACAAGGAATTTTGCAACTATGTGTTGATTCTGCACTTAGACAAGTAGCAACATGTTTCAACAGGTTTGTTTAGGCTACATGTGAGCTTAGTCTTCCCCTTTCACTATTATAACTATTATTGCCAGTGTAGATTAGCAGTGAAATACAATTTTTATTAAATTCTTGGAGCTTGAGGTCAAATTGATAGCTAAGATATAAAAATTCCTTGAAATGACAAGCAATTTATAAATATGGTGTTCACTTATAAGTTAGTTACATGAAAAGTACCAACATAAACAAACTTTTTATGATTGTTTCTATTAGTCAAGAACTCTGACTTTGTTTTTTATATCTATAAAAAATGTAATTTTAATTTCTATAGGTCAAATTATGAGCTTAAGTGTGAAAAAATAGGTAGAATTGACGCACAACTTATGAATATGGTGTTCACTTATATGTTAGTTACATGAAAAATACTAACATAAACAAACTTTTTTTTGCTGATTCTAATAGCCAATGCCTATGCCTTCATTTTTTACATTTAAAAAAAAAATTCTCATTTGATACCCCAGAGGTCAAATCGTGACCTCAAATTTTGGTTATAGTGTAACTTTTTTTTTTTTTTTCAATCTAGAGTTCTACAACTTGCATATTTGGATTCCTTGTCGTTTTCTGATTCTAAATATATATACTTTTATATAATTATGACAATTATTACCCAAGTTATGGCTCACCAAATGTTAGTAACCTCGCGAGTGACCTCAAATTGCCCGAGGTCATATCTCTTGAACCATTGGTCAGATTGACCTTATAATTTCAGAAATGGATTCAGGGCTCACAAACTCCCTATAAACCAAATTTCAGCAAAATATGAGAGATGAGGGTGTTAATTTCAATTTTTTTTGGTTGATCTGACAGAGAATGACCCAACTGCATGATTAATAACTGCAAAACATGTCCTGGTTTAAATGAATTATGGGATTGGCTTCTTACCATTTTTGAAAACAATGAATATGACATGGATGATGAGGTTTCCTTTAAGCAGTGGCTTCATACAGACCATACCCAACTGGTCACAATGACAAAGTGTTTCGAATGTAGTAGAAGACGTATGTGAAAGTGCAAAAAAGCTGAAAGTACACCATTTCATAGCAAAAGCCCAATCAAAATATTTGTCCGACTGTAAAGAAAACCTCAATGATTCTACAGCATTAGTGCTTGTTGGCTTCTCTGAAAACTATAGTTTTATAATTCAGGATGCCGTACAAGGGCATCACTGGGACAATACCCAGGCTACCTTGCATCCGGTAGTCTGCTATCAAAAAGTTGATGGTGAACTAAAAGTTACAAATTTTTGTGTAATATCAGATTCACTTACACACAACACAACTGCAGTTCATTCTTTTTTATGTGAAGCCTTGAAATTACTTAAGTCAGAATCCTAAACTAAAACATATTTGTTACTTTAGCGATGGCGCAGCAAGTCAATATAAAAACTATAAAAACATCATTAATTCAGTGTTACATGAAAAAGATTTCCAACTAACATGTGAATAGAACTTTTTTGCACCTCTCACGGAAAGAGCCCCTGTGATGGTGGTGGTGGCGGCACCGTCAAAAGGTTAGTTGCCCGGGCAAGTCAACAAGCAACAAGTAAAGGTCACATCACCAATCCAAAAGAGATGTTCAATTGGTGCAAATCTAATATTAATGGTATATAATTTCTGTACATTGACTCAGCTAAAATTGAGGAAAATGCTAAAATTAGCTAAAAACCACTAATATTCAATTACTTAACTATAACAACTTGAATATAAACGCAAGTATATAAAATTCAAAACTGTCCAAAAGTAAAATTCTCAGCAATATCAAGAGAGAGCTCTCAGGAAATGCGTCCATTCAGTACAGTGTCTGGCTGACGAATGAGTAATCTATCCTCACTGTAAAGCTCCCTCCTTTCATTAAAATTATCTTACAAATCTATGAACTCCACTTCTTTGCAACACAGTATCTTTACTTTATCATTTAAGGCTAAAATTCTACTTATAAATTTCATGCTTACCCCAACCTTTGGTAAAATGCCCACTACATAACACTTGCTTTGCCTGTTTTTTGAAGTTTGTCAATTCTCTGTACCTGTTTAACTGAATTTCTGTCCAACTTAAATCTACCATCTTTATCCTTACTTGTAAAATCATTTATACCTACATGAACTATAATTTTACCTTGGCTTTCAGGCAACTTCTTCACTACCTCATTGACTTCAGAAATAGTATCTCCTGGAATACATATTCTTCTACAGGTTTTCCTTCCCATATTGCAAAATTCATTGTCCTGATTCCTAATGATAGTCTCCAACCATGGTAAATTCACACTGTTACTGTTCATCTAAATCAGTGGTTCCCAACCTTTTTTAGGCCAACCACCCCTTTATATCCTCTCATAAAAGAGGTTAAGTGATTTATTAATAGAAAGTAACACTAACAATTGTACAGTTTCCTAGTGCCCCCTAAGATTCTCAAACACCCACAGGAGGGTGGTGGCACCCACATTGGGAACCACTGATCTAAATTACCAAGTAGCTACTGAAGCCTGTTACTAGTTGCTACCACATGATTACTATTCTCTCTAATCCTATTCTTTGACTGACTTTTGACTTTGTGCCATCCATCAGGCCTAATTTTACTTGGACCTGTGTCCTTATCACTAACATTAAGCTTAGGCTCAGGCTCAACTTCACTTGGACCTGCATCTGTCACTGACACTAGGGCTAGGTTTAGGCTCAACTTTACTACATCTTGCATTAGGCCTAGTATTTCCTGTATTAAACTCAGTTTCTGACCTAACTGTTCTATTAATCTCAGTAGCTACACCATCAAATATAGGGCCCACTAGACTCTGAACTAGCAGCTTTCTTAAACCTTGCTTGAGGTATGTCCTTAACCTCATCTAAACACTTGCTGCAAAACCACAAAATATTTGCTGACTTCATACTCCTGTACACTTGTTCTGTAATTTTGATGTAGGCCGAGTGATACCAATCATCACAACTTGCATGCTACAGCCTTATCCCCTAACTTCCTTCTTACAAACCTTAGTCACAGTCTAAAGTCATCTTAAATACTATTTTTTTAACCATTTAAAAGCTTCATGGTCTAAGTTAGGCTATGGTATCCCCTGGATGGAATGAGCTAATGGGGGCCTAGGCTAATCAACCAAACAACTGGGCCTGCACTGAATCTGAATCTCTAGATCCCTCTAACTAGCTACTAAGTTAAAATTAAGCTTAAAACTTAGGAATAGAGCTATTTATATTTTAATTAATAATAATCCCAGTAAAGTAAAATTTACAGGGAGCACAAGTCAACAGAGAAGTTGACATTTCATTGTGACTCTCCCTGTATAATGATCAGTATATGTAAAATTGAGTTAACACTGAAGATTAATACCACACTATCTAAATCTAACATTTTATTATTTTCATGTATACTACAGGGTGTGTATAAAGTAACGCAAATGAAGAGAGAAATCTGATTTGAATAGGTTTAAACTAGTTTCAACTTTTACAAACCTTACTATTGAATATACAGTTACAATGGCTAAAGCTTAAGGGCCAAATTAAATAAAATAGTCCAGCTTCACAATTATTTAGGTTTTTGTAAATTGTAAAACCAATCTATTTATTTTATTACTAATAAAATTAATAAATTAATGTATAAAGTACATATAATAAATATGTATAACTTGCCTGTGTTCACTTGCGTTAATACAACTTTAATCCAATTTGTTTCTTCACTTGCGTTACTTTATACACACCTAGTACTTTATACTTATTTCTTGTAGTAAGTAGCAATACCTAATACAGCTGTTTTCTAAAGTGTATATGGTATGGTATCTGATTGTAATATGGTACTGTACTGTAAAAAAAATATGGCCTTTGCATAGGTCTCATTCTAAACTGAAGTAGTCACTTTCTTTTGATGATTTTACTAATTTGGAGAATTTTGGGAGTTTGACAACAAATGAACAAAGATTTAATCCTCACTAACTCTGTAGTTGCAGTGTCAGTGTAACTACAGTAAATATAATCTACCCAAAATATGATGCACCACCCCTGAATTGACAATGATTATTTTTTTTTTTACTTCACTATAATGCTTATTAAGGTTTTAAATGTGTAGCTACACAAGTTTTATTGCAAATTAATTATGGGGAAAGAACAAAAAGCATTTGGTTCAGAAATTCTAAAATATAAAAATTTGGTGACATTTTTCATGAGCTCTATCCATACAACTTAGATGTGATAGTTTTTACTTCAAATTTTGACCATTCCATTGTAGTGTCTAATAGGCCTTTCACCCCAAATTATTGATTTTTAGATTATTGAATATTTAAATGCTGAATTACTAATTCGGAAATCCTTAAATTTTCTTACATAAGAGTAGTTATACCTAATATTTAATCTTCAGCTATGGTCCTACAAAAGGGGGGCAAAATTGATTCTGTATGGTGTGAAACCTTGCTTACAAAAGTTTGATAAACTGAAACAAGGTCCATCTGGCCAAATGTACCCAAACTTTTGTAAGTGAATGTAGTTTCACATTATATATAGAAATTCTAAAAAGCATGAAAAATTAATAATCAGTAATGATCAGGCTTTTTTTTTCACCAAACAGAATATTAGCCTAGCAGTTAGTAATCTTTTGTATCGGGTCATCCCATAAGTAATGTCGTTTTTTACAATAGATTAAGTTTAAACTAGTCCTACTCAGTTTAAGCATAAATTTTCTGAAGGTTATATCTAAGAGGAGATCTATCGTGTTTTGCTACATACTTTACAGACCTTGACCAGTGAAGACCTGTGTTTTGCTTTATGTGAACCCCTCATAAACATGGTGGTATCAGAAGAGCATATCAGGCATTTAATGCTTTATGAGTTCAAAAAAGGGAATAATGCTACTGAAGCAATGCGGAACATTCAGGACATTTATGGCAATGATATTCTGCATGTGAGGAAATGTCAAAGATGGTTTCAAAAGTTTAGAAATGGTGACTGTTGTTTGACAGATGCACCATGCTCTGGACACCCTGCTGAGTTTGATGATGACCTGTGTTAGCTGCACTTGAAGACTGTTCAACAACTGTTGAAGAATTGGCCCAGAAATTCAATTCATCCCCATCCACCATCCATCGACAGTTGCATCAACTCGGGAAAGTGCCTAAGTTAGGAAAATGGGTGCCACATGAATTGTCAGTTGACAATCTGAGGGTACGGGTAAACATTAGCACAGCTCTTCATTCCTGTGAACTCCAAGATCCATTTTTGCACCATTTAATGACTGGTGATGAAAAGTGGATACTGTACCAGAATGTTAAGCGCCATCGACAGTGGGTTTGTGCTGGAGAACCAGCAACACCACAGCCAAAACCAAATCTTCACCCTCGGAAGGTGTTGCTTAGTGTTTGGTGAGATAAAGGTGGTGTAATACACTTTGAAAACTTACTACACAACCAAACAATCACCGCTCAAGTCTACTGTCAACAACTGGATTGATTGAACACTGCACTAAAAGAAAAGAGACCTTTGGTTAATTGGAAAGGAATCTTGTTCCACCACGACAACGCACATCCTCATACCACTCGGATCACTTCTGCAAAAATTGAGGAGCTTGGGTGGGAGAAACTTCCACATCCTCCAGACCTTGCACCTTCAGATTATCATCTCTTCAGGAGTGCAAAACTGTCTTGATGAGAAACAGTATACTTCTTTAGATGACCTGCACACCAATCTTTGTATGTTTTTTGCCTCCAAAACTGCCTGAATTTTATAAACATGGCATTGAAAAGCTTGTAGGACGTTGGCAGAGTGTCATTGATTCTGATGAAAAATATATACTAGATTAAAAAGTTTCAGTTGAGTTTTTTTGTCCTTCAAATTCCGATCTAAAAAAATGACATTATTTATGGGATGACCTGATACTTTTTAGAAATTTTATTTTAGCAAACTTTTTTCCCAAAACTGCACATTTACAGTTTTACACTTGATAATCTATATATTCATATCAGATGGCTAATATATATTTAGTATACTGTACATTTAACTGTTATTTCTCTTTCAGCATCCACAAATTATTATTCTGAAGGAAGGGACTGACTCTTCACAAGGGAAAGGTCAGCTTATATCTAATATAAATGCTTGTTCAGCAGTTGTTGATACCATTAGGACGACACTGGGTCCTCGTGGAATGGACAAACTCATTGTTGATCAGAAAGTGAGTGTATCATTTAGCCTAAGTAATAGCCTATTTGTTCTAAATTTTAAGTGTTAGGGCATGTTATTTAGAGAAATAAAACTGACCCTAGTTAAATTTTACTCTTGGCAGCCTTCCATAGGTACAGTTTTTTATTTTGAATTTTATTAGGACTAAAAAGCAGGCCTAATTTGTAAAATTATTTTTTTTAATATTTTCAGGGAAAAGCTACCATAAGTAATGATGGTGCAACAATTATGAAAACTTTGGAAATTGTTCATCCTGCAGCTAAAACTTTAGTTGATATTGCGAAGTCTCAAGATTCAGAGGTAGGATTGTTTGGTGATAGTCATTTCTGTAGCCTAATTCTCAGTCCATGGTTCCCAGGCTGGTGAAAAGTACTGGACTTAAAAAACTTTCAAACTTGAAATTAGTATTTTCAAAGTAAGGAAAGAAAGTGTTAGGATAGTATTGCTAAGTTTAATATGGTATGGCTTTTGCATATGTGAAATCATAAGTGAGGATAGCCAGAAACTGGCACAGTACTCAGGCTAAACTAATGCAATTATCAATGGACCTCGCCATAATTTTCATCCATTTTTATCGGTCTGATCATTTAATGATAAAGTAGATTGAAGATAATTTCAGGTATTTTACATGATTACTTCAGTATTTGATTTCCCTAAACCATTGTTCTTGTAACATTTTCGTTCCATAAACATGTCTCGCATGATGGTTGAAAAAGTCGCTAATAGTGTTTGGTTATTTATTAAGTAACTCCAATAAGCCTACTATAATGGGGTTATTTGATGTTACTTAATGATTTTCATTTAGTTTAAACTGTGATTGAAATTATACTCGCCACCCATTTCATCTTGTTTATCAGGTTGGTGATGGAACCACTACGGTTGTTCTTTTAGCTGGCGAACTTCTCAAGCAATGCAAAAGTTTCATTGAGGATGGTGTTCACCCGCATGCGATTGTTAAGGCTTTCAGAAGGGCTAGTGCACTGGCTGTTAATAAGATCATCAACATATCAGTGAAGGTGAGATAACAGGGTTTAGTTTAATTGGTTCTGGTGAATGAATTCGGATTTTATAGTTAAATCTTGTGAATTGGCTGTATTTTCATTTTTTTTTTAATTACCCGTCATTCCTATTGCCCATTCTGTAACTAATATAAAATTGGGTAAACTGAATTTATTTGATATATCAAGTTACATTGATGCAGTAAGGCTTATCTACAATATTAAAACGGGTAAGGCAGTCATGACATCACTGCTCTAATTATGAAGCGTGCTTATTATTTCACTTCTGAAGTAGTTTGGGAAAGTGTTCCATTAAGATATGGACAGCAGTTTTTGAATGTTGGTTGAGTAATTTCATAAAGTTCTATGTCAGTACAGAATTTGTATGTTCATTTTCTAATTTAAGTTTTTGACACGTTAAAATTATCGAATTACCATTGCAATTGTTTACTGTCAGTTTTGAAATTAAGACTATTTTCAGCATGCAGGCACGCAGCTATCTTTGCATAGAATAACGATATCGGTTGTTCCATGCAGTATTTCTGTGATTGTAAGGGGAACCTTTCTTTAGATTCTTTTGATATTCTCTCAGCAAATCAACAAAGACCCTAAAGAAATGAGAGCTACATTAGAAAAGTGCGCCGGGACGTCTCTGAACAGCAAATTAATCCATCAACAGAAGGACTTCTTTTCGAAAATGGTTGTTGAAGCGGTTACTTCCCTGGACCACCTTCTTCCGCTCGACATGATTGGGATAAAAAAAGTGTCGGGTGGTGCTCTCGAGGTAAGTATGTACAATACATATTCATATACAGTTTTTTGCCATAAACACTGCGTGAAAAACAAAGGAAGCATTAATTGGATGGACTCTGTTGTTTCATTCCAGGATTCTCAATTAGTTAAAGGAGTCTCGTTTAAGAAAACATTTTCCTATGCCGGATTTGAGATGCAGCCTAAACATTATGTACAGCCGAAGATTGCTCTCTTGAACATCGAGCTTGAACTAAAGGCAGAAAGAGACAATGCAGAAATTAGAGTTGATAATGTTCAGGTAAATTTCTTTTTTTTAAAGCTACTTCTTGGCCACGTCGTAACACTGCTTCCCGTTAGATAACCGTGGTTAAACGAAGCGACGTTGGGTTTGTGTAGTACTTGGATGGGTGACTATCCTCTGGGTCCACAGGGTGTAGTGACCTGTGGTTCGAATTTCATGGACAGTAATATGTTCCTTCCCTCTTCTGACCTTAGCCGTTACGAAGGAAGTTAAACAAACAACTCCTGAAACGCATTTTATGTTTTAGATATTGTCGGGGGCATGTTGACTTTGAAAACCTGCAGTGCCATCATTAAGGGGAGGTAGAAGGAGCTAATACCAAATAGAGGCACGGTGCTCTAGCATTCCAGAAACCCAACCTTTTGCACCCTTGGTTGCCGTGTTTACATAGAATGCTTTTAACCTTCTTCGTGTCAGCAAAAAAGTCTGAGGCTTATTTGAAGTTTTCAGCGAATTTATAAAATCTAATACATATTGGAATTGCTTTTAATTCATTGAAATGTTAAATTTGCAAAGTTCCGTAAGACGCATCCATGAGAAAGTAGTGAACTGCTTTATTTAATTTTAGTTGCAAACCTCGTCCTTAACATCCCTTCTGACGTTTTTTTCATAGGAAAATTGCTTAACATTGAGTTGAAATGTATTTTTCCATGACTGTATTTAATAGATTAATCGAACGTCTAGCTTTAGTGACTTCGTCCTGTTGGCACTTCTCTTCCCTTCTATATTTCAGGAATACCAGAAGATCGTGGATACTGAATGGACTATCTTGTACGACAAGTTGAATTTCATTCACATCTCGGGAGCTAAAGTGGTGTTGTCCAAACTGCCCATTGGCGATGTTGCAACTCAGTATTTCGCTGACAGGTGAGTCTGATCAATTAAGAACAAGTTCGGGTAGGCAACATTTTTCTTTATTTCAGACTCAACAAGTGGTCCACAGACAGTTAAGCGAGAGTTGTCTGGAGCAGCGACTACATAGGCCAATGAAATGCTATAAACAATGAAAGTACAGTTGCCTACGCCACTGCTTTCAGATTCGAGATCTATGAAATATCGGTTATCAGTTCACTAATGCATTAAGCGAATGAAAAAAGAGTTTATTAGAAGTATATAAGCTAAGGTCGTCTTCAATTCGTAATTGACGAAGACATTAGTACATGCCAAAAGCTTGTGCTCTAATAAATCCGTTTACATTGTGGCTTTATTTCCTTGAGTGAATGTTCTTAGTTACGTGAAGTTGAATTAACATCTGCATTGTCGTTCATTTTTGTTTTTCACGAAAATAAGTTTATTTAAAAGTGAAAATAATTTCAGGGATATGTTCTGTGCCGGGCGAGTCCCTGAAGAGGACTTGAAACGAACAATGAAGGCTTGTGGGGGTGCTATTATGACCACGGCGCGCGATCTTAGTGATTCTGTGTTGGGAACTTGCGAAGCTTTTGAGGAAAAACAAATTGGAGCTGAAAGGTTTGGATATATTTTATATCTACGCTATTTCTTCTGAGAGTCTTTGTAAAGCAGTTAAATACACTTAAATATAATGAAGAATTTATTATATACTGTACTTAAGAACGGTACTGATATTTGAATTACAATAACGCTTAGAAGATGCTAGCGTCTTTTGAAAATTTAGTGAATAAGTAGGACCAAAGCAATTGATTTATGGAAAATGTAGTTTGATAAAGTTTGCGTACATGTAGGTATTAAAGATCTGTTAATTCCATGTTTAAACTTTATTTTTTTGTTTAATCATAATTACTGAATGATTACTTTAGCGTCGGCCGTTTTTCAGTTTTATTGAAATAATTTTACACTTAATTTCATTCATTCCCCTCCTGATTTTCATATATATACAGTATTAAAATATTTAACTTACGAATAATTATTACAATGAGTATGTACTAAGTGATTGAAATATTCTTCAAATTAAGAGCAGTGAATCTAAGTTTGTCTATAGGATTTGATCCCTTTCCTCTCAACTCTGCAGACCATCTTTATTTGATCTGAACTTCATTACAGGTTTAATTTGTTTATGGGTTGTCCTCAAGCCAAGACTTGCACCATCATTCTAAGAGGAGGTGCTGAGCAGTTCTTAGAAGAGACGGAAAGATCCCTTCACGACGCTATTATGATCGTGAGAAGGGCTTTGAAACATGATGCTGTCGTTGCCGGTATAAGTTTTTCTCTTAGGTTAGGCTTTGAGTCTTCGGTCTTAAGTGAACAAGGAGAATGGTAACTGGTTACTCTGCAGCACTTTCAGAAAGGTTATTCATATCATGAGTGCTTCAGTTGGCCATTTTCTGTGTGTAATGTAACGCGAAAAACCAGAAAACAATTTAGTTGAAATACTGTATTCCTTAATTGTAGAATGAATCTGAAGTTCAAAGAGTGCTTTTGTAGACTGCGAAAACTAGTTAATAACGTTATGGCACTGAATACGAAAAAGTAAATCCACGATTCAAAAAGTAAATTTGCGAAGACATTCTTCGTCCCACGCCGGGATTATCGTCATTTGCTCGCAGAGTATGTAAGGGGTGTACTGTAGCGAATGTTCGGCCAATTACTATCTAAGCAAGGTTGTTAATGCATTATAAGCAGTTCAATTATTAAATTTTTGAAGTTTGTTCCTTGTAAACATTAAAACTTTAAAGTTATTTCAGTTATCTCGTACAGGGCTACGTCCTGGCTAATGTAACACCGCTTCCTGTCGATCAGTGAAGTTAGACGACATTGATGGGAAACTGTTCTTTGCATCTAGGTTAGGTAGCTACCCGTGGTTCGGATTCCACGTAAAAATGTAGGTCCCGTCCGTCATATGACCGTAGATGTTTCGGTGATAGTTAAACAACCCCATTATTATATTATCGTACAAACTTAAGAATGTGGATACTTCGAGAGTTCACTCAAAGTCTGAATATATGTGTTGAGATGCAGTAAACATGTTCTGGTAACCTTTCAGTGTTTCATACTTTACTTTAAATCTCTTCAATTGTCTTGTATTAGGTGGTGGGGCCATCGAGTTGGAGATTAGTCGGTTTCTTCGGGAGGAGTCTCGTTCCATAGCTAGTAAAGAGCAACTGTTTTTGGCCGCTTTTGCCAAGGCTTTAGAGGTCGTTCCTCGACAGTTGTGTGACAATGCAGGTTTCGACTCTACCTCCATTTTGAATAGACTCCGAGCTAAACACGCTGAAGGTAAAGTAGTTTTCTTTCCAAATATGTTGAGAGGATGGAAGTTTTTACGTTGAGAGAGAAAATCCTTACTCACTTGTTTATCTAAGAATTTAAGAGCAAATACAATTACGCGCGAACCTGTCAGATTGATGGTTGTGCACGGCTGTACTCTTATTTTACTTGAAAGCGAGTAGTAATCAATACGAGGTTTCGCCTTTATTCAGGTAGTTATTTTGCCGCCTTTGGCGCTTATATTCGTGAGACTTTTCCTAATTTTGTCTAATACAGTATTATATCTTAGTAATATATGCGAACTACTAGTATGAGTTTCATATGCTGTCTGTTGAACTGAAGGGACTTTGTAATTCATCAAAATAGGTGAAACCTGCTTACTAATAGTTAGGTATGATTGTTAAAATCTGATGCACTTTCATCAGCCATTTTTTCGGACACAAGTCTCGGTGAACTTTTACAATTCCCACAGCAAATGAGAAAGTAAGATATTGCCCGCGCCATGCATTTGGTAATAATCTAATACATTTCATAATTTGTGGAACTGTACCAGTTTACAGTAACTTTAAGAAGAAAAAAAAAGTTACATTTGCTAGTTCCTGCAGATCAAAATGCAGATATCTTTTCTTAAGTACTTCACACACATTTTGCCTAATATACCTCAAGAACCTAATAAATAAACTACCTTTTGTTATTCAGGGTGACAAATTGTTTTAAGTGTGTAATTTCCTATTGGTTGGAACATCATGTCACCGCCAGTAACTCAGTGGATGACAGTTTCCCTATAAACGCGACGAAGACGAAGTCGAAGGTTCAGATCCTGATGCTGCTATCATCCAGGAGTTAGGCCAGCTTTTGGCACACTTGACATTATTATTATTTCTTATGCACTCACATTTCGGGCAAACTATATTCAGTTAATCCATTTGGTGTGTGTTCCTAAACCCATTCAAGACAACAATGATGTACGGCGTAAGTTAATTTTTTTTTTTTTTTTTTTTTTTTTTTAGGTGGTATATGGTATGGGGTTGACATAAACAATGAAGATATTGCCCAGAATTTCAACGCGTGTGTGTGGGAACCTGCAGTGGTAAAAATCAATGCTATAACAGCGGCTTCGGAAGCCGCTTGCCTCATTCTTTCCGTGGATGAAACTATCAAATCTCCGCGCTCGTCTCACGATGCTCCCGGTGGTGCGCCCAGTATGGGCGGCAGGGGTAGAGGAAGACCCATGTAATTTCCGAGAAAACTGAAATAGGGGCCTAATACCATTAATCATAAATTTGAATGTAACTAAGCTTTACTTTTTTTTGTTAATTAAAATTAATAATTGTTTTACACATCAACAACTAATAAATGAAGTAACCTTCGCATCTGACTTTTTCCTCCAATTTGTTTAATTGATGTATTTGGCAGTAACTCAAGGACTGTTCACATCTAAAATAAGTTTTGTTCATAAACTTGCAGAATGCAGTTTCGAGTAGGAGTAGTAGTAGTAGTAGTATGCCTAGAAAATATCCAAAGGAAAACTAAAGAATTTTTAGAAACTATCTAATACACGAAAGAAGAGAGCCAATCAATATTATTACTGTACTTGTTCAGACGGACAAATTTTAAGGAATCTTCATGCACTGTAAAGCATTTTGTGCTATACGAGGTGGGCAAGACGCTTAAACTTTGAACCAAAGACATTCTCAGCCACGCAAGGAATAATGTACCACCACAGCTTCGGAGATCGTTATAGTCCATATGGGTTTTTTTTTTTTTTTTTTTTTAACTCTGCCCTAAATTCAATATGAATAAGTTCTATGGAGGTACAGAGGGTTGACAAGTAAACGCCACAATGACTCCTTAAAGAACAAATGACAAAGCTCATCAACGGAATGCCAGAACACGTGCCCGCTTTACATGATGCAAAAAGGAATCACTATTCTAAATATATTCATTCAGTAAATCAAACTTTTTATCAAACCTTTATTTACTTGTGCCAACTGTCTATGTTCTAAACGTATAAATAATAGAGCTAATTGTAAAAATTATTGCTTATCTTCACCAAACAGAACTAATCTATTTCCTAATCTATTTCCGTTCGGTTTGACCGGGTGGATGTCAATGAGTAGAACGTTGGCAGGCAGAGCCGCATAGTGAAAGTAGACATGGAATAAACTTATGGGGGTAAAAAAAAAAAAATGAATGCTTATCCCTACCTTAAGAAGGGTGGATTACAGTGAAGGACTGAAGAGACTGGGCAGGGGCACGTATATTTTCGAGACGTTATTTGAAGAGAGATGATATAGAGATGGTCAAAATGTTTTTAGGTTTGGCCAATTAAGATTACCTTCTTAGAGTCTGACGGAAGAATTCTAGAACATTAAAAAAAAATTACACACTTTTCGACTGAATCTACCAAAATGCTTGTCAATTGTAGATTTTTTGGAATGACTTGCCGTATAAAGTAACAAGTGGAGAGAGATCCGATTTGAACAACTCTTAAAAACCTTACTATCGAATATATAGTTATGAAGTACATGTAATATTACTTCTCCATGTTCACTTGGGTTAATTCAAATCGGATTTCTCTCCACTTAATTACTTTAAGAAAAAAAATTGGACGCTTTCATGACTGAAAGGGGACAGTATATAAGCTGTGTAACTAGTGCTTACCTTAAATTATGTAAAGCTACTTAATACACGAGAGAAGAGCCAATCAATAATATTACTGTACTTGTTCAGTTTGCCTACTTACTCAAATTGCTAGTTAGTGATTAATTAAACTCAAATTTTATTAGTGACCAAAAATAATATATCCAAAGGAAAACTTATGTTTTTTTGAAAGTTTATAGGAAAACACTGGAAAAAAAAGTCTGCAAATAAAGTTGTGTTATGTAAACAGTATATACATGTATAAACTTTTGTAGAGTTTGCCCGACGAAAGGTTTATGCCAGCGATTCCCAATCTGTGTGGTACGTGGAGCTCTTTTGAAAGGGTGGTACGCAAGAAGTTTATAAATACGCAGCTTGCTAGTTGATCATTACTTTCATGATAGTTTTCATATGTAATATTAGGTGGAGATGAATAACTCAACTTTTCCGACTGCGAGTTCGCTTGCTATCCAATTTGCCGTCCAAGTAAATTTCAAATTATGTAGCAGTAATGTACAAAGTCAAAAATCAAGATTCTGATTCAGTACAAATGTCAATGAATATCATCAGAATAAATATAAATTTTCGATAAAGCTGAACATTCGAGTTTGAATACCACAGTCCCCTACCCGCTATGGTTTTGGTTAGACGCTACCACCTTCCTTAATGGTGGTACTGTACTTAGAAAAAAATGGTGACAAAAAGTGGTATGTCGACCTGAAAAGGCTGAAAACCCTGGTTTAAGTGATTCAACGCCTGTTCTAATATAAATAAACTAAATTGTCTGATGGAAACTAATGACCTCTAGTCAGTCTAGTGGTAAGTTAGGGGAGACAAAGTCTTCTTTTAAATAAAAACATTATTCACATATTTACTGGTCATAATACAGGGTGTCCCAGAATTAACTATCTATTTCAATGAAATCGGACAAATTATTTAAAAACACACTTTTATTTATGTTTATCATGTTTAATATGTGTTAAAAATGTATAAATTTCTAAATTTTTTCATAATTTTATTTTCATAATTTTTTCATTATCTGGTCCAATGAAAGACCGTCTGAAGTCATAGAATGGCAAAGAGACTCTCCAAAAGTTAACGTGTGGCTTGGAATGACCAAATCCAAAATTTATGGCCCATTCTTCTTTGCGGAGGCAACTGTAACAGGTACCGTCTACCTTGATATGCTTCAGCAGTTTCTCGAACCACAGCTTCTTGATGATGGCATTCTTGATAATGTTGTGTTTCAACAAGAAGCATTGATCTTTTGGCGATAAACCTTTGTTTTTATGAAACCCCATGCAAAGAAATCCAGGGGTGTCAAATCCGGAGAACGCGGAGGCCAAGGTCGAGGTCCTCCACGTCCAATCCACCGATTCGGAAGGCGTCTGTTGAGGTATTCTCGAACAATTAGAGCATAATGACATGGTGCTCCATCTTGTTGAAACACAACATTATCAAGAATGCCATCATCAAGAAGCTGTGGTTCGAGAAACTGCTGAAGCATATCAAGGTAGACGGTACCTGTTACAGTTGCTTCCGCAAAGAAGAATGGGCCATAAATTTTGGATTTGGTCATTCCAAGCCACACGTTAACTTTTGGAGAGTCCTTTGCCATTCTATGACTTCAGACGGTCTTTCATTGGACCAGATAATGAAAAAATTATGAAAAAAATTTAGAAATTTATACATTTTTAACACATATTAAACATGATAAACATAAATAAAAGTGTTTTTTAAAAATTTGTCCGATTTCATTGAAATAGATAGTTAATTCTGGGACACCCTGTACAGCACATAATACAAGAACTTGTGTATTGCAAGTAATTACCAGATTAGCGACAGCTAATTACAATACATATCCTACTTTAAATTTGAGAATAAATTAACTATTTTAACTTTATACAGGATGTTATCAAATTATGTTTCATAAGTTAGTACACATATTCAGAACGTCAAAGTGAACAAAAAAAGTTCTTATGAACAAATTTGCAATCGCTTCGTTTCCGAGATACATTACTTTTTTGCTGAGGACGATGCTATTCTGTGTACACCTAGGGTAACCTTTGGTTAGCTTCCGCCCGAATTGTTCATTCTGACGAAGGTCAAGCTTTTCACTCCACCTTAGACCTACAGTTTAACGTGGAATCCGAACCACGCCCCACCAGTAGCCCAGTCTCTAGGCCACCCAGGGTATCCATTTATCTACCAACCACTTTCTTTATTGTGTGGAAGGATGAACAGCTGGGTTTTGCTGCGCGCCGGCTGCAGTCACAGGGTCTCGAACCAGGGGCCGATGGATTCGTAGTCAGCGACGCTAACCACTACACCACCGAGGCGCATCCATAATTGTATGATAGGGTATTGTATGCCTTTAGGTATATCGGAAAACAAAATTATTATAATCTTCAGTATTATGACAGGATTTTCATATCGATTATAACAAGCACGAGCCAATTCATTTCCGACGCATTACATACAAGGAAAGATAGAAGCAATACTCTTCATAACTTGAAAAAATAATAACTAATAATAATTTTATTGTTCTGATATAGCTATAAACCATACAATAGGTGTACAGAGAATATCATCGTCCTCGGCAAAAAAAATCAATGTATCTTGGAAACAAAGTGATTGTGGATTTATGTTTACAGGAACTTTTTTGTTCACTTTGACGTCCTGAATATGTATACTAATTTACGAAACAATTTGATAACAGCCTCTATATGATGGTACGTTTATATTTTTTTTATTTGACTATTACTCGAGCAGTAAAATTAAATATTTCCTACTTCATTCAAAGTTAGTTTCCCCATTGTTGCTTTACACACAAATTGAAAACGGGGGGGGGGGGGGGGGGGGGGTCGAAAATGTGGGGACGAACAAGGGATTTAAAAGCCCTGCCTCCTACAGTTAGACGTTTCTGTTCCCCATGACAGTCTGTAGCTACGAACAATCGATAAGATCTTGTCGAAAACGTTGCCAAGTTCGGTATTAATTTTAACCTCAACCTAGTTTTTTAAAGGGCCAGATTTCATCTGTCTGGGTAAACTAGTTTTAAAGACTGCTTTTTCACCACTAAATTAGTATGTTACGCGCTTTAAAATATTTGGAAAACCGTTTTGTTTTACTTTTATGTTGTGTGTGTGTGTGTTCCCTGACTTTTGTCGCAACTTAGATTTAAATTACATCTGAAACCCTTATTCCCCTACACAGAAGTGGTGTGCGCGAACTCAACCCTAGTCCGAGCATTAGCGCAGTAGCTGACCAATCTAACAACCCGAGGAAGCGGCAGGAGTCAAACCCGGGACTTACGTTTCGAGTCTTATTCCTACCCGCCGATCTACGGGAGGAACATTAATAACGATAGAACAAGGGAAAGAGTAAGAAAACTCTTGATCTTTATGTAAATATAGAATCTTATTTTTTTACAATACTATGTAAATATTTTCAAATCTTACATTTCATATGAATAAACGTTTGCAAAAGATTAAAATCTAGACTATATCCAGTGTTTGCTGATATATAACTTTGCGGCAACCATATTTTTTTAGTAAAGCCACGCCCAATTCATAAATTATATCAATCGGCGAATCTTATGCCCGGGTTAGGCGTATGCCAAATTAGGTGGTATTACAAAATTGATTAATTTCCCAGCTTTTGTGCCAATCAGGGGTAAAAAGAAACGTGGTTGCACAACTACACATTTACCCCAATGTCTCCATATCGTCCAAGATATCTTCATACTCGTGTACAGCGAGAATATGGAAAATTGTACCCAGCTGCGCGTAGAGAACAACTAGACACCAAAATATCGCTACACGCTCCAACATCAGAAAATTTGTTTCCAAGTGGATCCGATGCCAAAGGAAGTCATTCGATCTAGAAAGAAAAAATACTTATTAATATATGCATTCAAAAAGCTTTGCAACCGCATTTCGCTTTTTAAATAGTATTCCAGGCTTACTTTCATAGTCTTAATAATCTATAGTTACGTATGTACTTTCGTGTACACTTCTGAATCATGGATGGCTAGATTTCCTTGGTTTTAAATGTGGAAATACGGGACAGGTTCGGATTGAACAATGAAACTTTGGCACTCAATTTATCCACACACTATACAAATTACTTTCGCTTCTTCCCTTAAAAAATGCCACTATTGTCACTGTATAGTAGTTCTTACACTTTTCATTGCGTCCTGTATACGCTTGATATGGAACGCTATACAAATACACAAAATACTAGACACCTGGCAATCCTATGATTGGTACAGTGTTATAGACAAAATTAATGTAAAATAAAGTTGCAGGGAAGGCAGTCAAGGGTCACAGCACTAAAAAAAAAAAGTGGCTTTCCCAAACTATTTACCGAAACTAGTCTATAGAGGTACAACAATGGATATATATCAATTTATTCTTGTGTAACAGTACAGTCACATGAATAACTTTAAGACAAGGATATGGACTAGTAGTCCTTTTGTAGTCATCCCTGCTTCAAATGTTACTGGATCGGTGAACCAGATCTTTAAGAAAATTCAAACTTAATGAATATTCATCAACCGACTAGCATCAAGTTAGGGATTTGTGGTAAACATTGATTTTTTTTTTTCCTGCCAAATCGAAAGCCACACCAACGGCCTCCTGATTGGCTGAAAGATTACGACTTAGAAAACTGCTAACCAATCTTTTAGTACCACCTAACCCGGGTATAAAATTCACTCTGAGTGGTATCACGTATGAAAAGAGTGGCGTTCAACTCAAAACTGGTGGCCGCAAAACTACATATTAGCCGGATTTGATTTAAATGGAAATTATTTTTTATTAAGTCTATGATGAAATACACAAAACAAACTCCTTACAAGTTCATCAATAATTACCAGTCTTAAGCAGTTTTCTCTCAGTCCAGCGACAAGTCAATTCTCCGCAACTCAAATTGCCGAGTTCTATTTGTAAAAAATATGGCTTAAACTCGATATTCAACTTCGGCTTCTCAAATTAGCTCAGGTAGTGTCTCGAACAAATAATATGGCGTCAGCTGAATCGAATATATCAGGTCATCCCATAAGTAATGTCGTTTTTTACGATAGATTAAGTTTAAACTAGTCCTGCTAGGTTTAAGCATAAATTTTCCGAAGGTTATATCTAAGAGGAGATCTATCGTGTTTCGCTACATACTTTACAGACCTTGACCAGTGAAGACGTGTGTTTTGCTTTATGTGAACCCCTCATAAACATGGCAGTATCAGAAGAGCATATCAGGCATATAATGCTTTACGAGTTCAAAAAAGGGAATAGTGCTACTGAAGCAACGCGAAACATTCAGGAAGTTTATGGCAACGATATTCTGCATGTGAGGAAATGTCAAAGATGGTTTCAAAAGTTTAGGAATGGTGACTGCTGTTTGACAGATGCAGCACGCTCTGGACGCCCTGCTGAGTTTGATGATGACCTGCTGTTAGCCGCACTTGAAGACTGTTCAACAACTGTCGAAGAATTGACCCAGAAACTCAATTCATCCCCGTCCACCATCCATCGACATTTGCAACAACTCGGGAAAGTGCCGAAGTTAGGAAAATGGGTGCCACATGAATTGTCGGTCGACAATCTGAGGGTGGGTAAACATTAGCACAGTTCTTCATTCCCATGAACTCCAAGATCCGTTTTTGCACCGTTTAGTGACTGGTGATGAAAAGTGGATACTGTACCAGAATGTTAACCACCGTCGACAGTGGGTTTGTGCCGGAGAACCAGCGACACCACAGCCAAAACCGAATCTTCACCCTCGGAAGGTGTTGATTAGTGTTTGGTGGGATAAAGGTGGTGTAATACACTTTGAAACTTTACCACACAACCAAACAATCACCGCTCAAGTCTACTGTCAACAACTGGATCGATTGAACACTGCACTAAAAGAAAAGAGACCTCCTTTGGTTAATCGGAAAGGAATAGTGTTCCACCACGACAACGCACGTCCTCATACCGCTCGGATCACTTCTGCAAAAATTAAGGAGCTTGGGTGGGAAAAACTTCCACATCCTCCAGATCTTGCGCTTTCAGATTATCATCTCTTCAGGAGTCTGCAAAACTATCTTGACGAGAAACAGTATATTTCTTTAGATGACCTGCACACCAGCCTTTGTACGTTTTTTGCCTTAAAACGCCTGAATTTATAAACATGGCATTGAAAAGCTTGTAGGACGTTGGCAGAGTGTCATTGATTCCGATGGAAAATATATACTAGATTAAAAAGTTTCAGTTGAGTTTTTTTTGTCTTCAAATTCCGATCTAAAAAACATTACTTATGGGATGACCTGATATTTCAAGAACTCACTACATTATATTAGAAAGTACAATTTTAATAATGTTGGAAAACTATGATAGATTAAATTTACACATTGATAAGCTTTAAAAGTAAAAATTTAGCCTTGCATTCACTGCAATTTTTGGGCCTATAGTGACGAATCTAGCTTAACTGGGTCGATGTTTTTTGAAGTTTAATCATCTTCGCAAGGGCAATAGTAATGTAATGCAGAGAGCCTAAAACTTTAAGTGAAATCCAGTGGCGTAGCGAGGGAGGGGGCTCGTGCCCTAGGCGCCGGTTTTGGGAGGGGGGGCTGCAAATCGGCTGAGCTATTTTTTTTAGCATGACATTTGCGTTTTTTACATCCGCGGCCTGGAGGCAAGTTTAGACATTATCAACCACAGACAAGGGTATTAATAATAGTAGTAATAATAATTTTATTCTGGTAAAAAAAATTAAATTTAAAATTTGATTTATTGATAAAAACTAGTAGATATAGAAATAAATTGATACATACATGCTAATATAGCAAATGTATCAAAAGAAGTGTATTAAATAAAATTGTGACAAAATAAAGAAACATGATATGCATTGCCACAAGCTTTATTTAACCAACTGAGCCAACGGCCTAGCAGTTAACCACTGCCTTAAGTGTGCTATATAAACTATCGTGGTTGTGACAGATTGTAATGTATTCACATAGTTAGTGAATGATAAATATTTAATAACCACTATTATAATTTTGATGCCGAAAATTCATTTCGTTTCTGCTATCAGCGGGTAGCCTTCAAACAGAATGAGTGAAATATGTATAATTTGAGCACACAAATAGCGATGAAAAACTAGACACCGACCGGTTTCGAACTCATGTTCTCATCAGGATATCACGAGCTTTAACCAATTTTGTTCGAGGATGTTCAAGTATATATTGGAAAGACTAATTTAGGTAAATAAGACAATATTCATTGACTGCCCTAGTGTGTACCGTATATACCTAAACTTATTATATAGTTAGAAATATATTGAGAAAAAATTCAAATGTGAACACACTAGATTTTTTTTTTTTTTTTGTTAATAAAAATAAAACCGAAACATGAAGGCAAAATTGAATGTGCAAAATTTATTTTCAAGTTTTTGTTCATTACTTTAGTATACTATTTTCAAATTTTCATGAAAATGGTGATTTTTGGAGTAAAATAAAATAGGTTAAAATAACCGATAATCTTATTAATCTACTTTCAAAATAGGAGTTTAAAATATTTGAAAATAGGGCTCAGATTGCATGAGAGACTCTTCGTAGTCAAAATTTCCCGGGGGAGGGCCCCCGGACCTCCCGCATTAGTGCCTAACTCGGGCTACCTTCAACTACGCCACTGGTGAAATCCAAACCACGGGTCTCTAACATCATCAGGACGCAGAGGATGTTCACCCATCCAACCACTACTTATATAGACCCAATGTCGCTTAACTTCGCTGATCTACGGTCAGCTGGGTCGAACTCGGATCTAACCTTATTCAATCTTCGGGTAGGCTAAATTAAATCATGGAAACCTGAACTTTGGACCCTGTTGCCCTGTACTGAGAGTAGGATTGCCAGGTGTCCCGTATCAAGCGTATACAGCTTAGGTAGCACTGTGGTATAAAGGGCGCAATGAGAAGAGCTGCAGACGACTTTAAATATAACCGAATTATATCTACTCTTGTAAGGAAAACTACAAAGTGACAGGAATGACTTCTGAAGCGAAAATATTTAAGTAAAGACTCGTAGTATGGACAAATTGAATGTTAAAGTTTTACTCTCCAGCCCGAAACTGTCCCACATTTCGATATTTAAAGCCATAACCATAAATTTGAGTTCAAACTGATGGGTAAGCCTTTAACTTTAGTGCATTACCTCGCCAAATGAATATTAGATACTCGCCACCTAGCGTATGGAGTGAGCTAATTAATATAATTACCAAGTCTTATAAAAATTAATTTCATTCATAAACGTTCATACAAAAACTGACCCGCAGCGCTCTCTCATGAGAAAAGTACAAATTACAAATTCCATTCAATAGTGTTAATTATGAAGTCGAAGCAGATAGATACACGTTTGGAATGGCTGGTAATTTCGGAGTGGGGCCAGGATTTGTTGCATATCTTTTTTACGGTTGTAAAACAGATTAGAGAAAACAAGAATACAACTTTCATTACTTTCCAAAAGATTGTTATACGAGGGAACTTGTAATTTATTAGACTATGTGCAGAACCAATCTTTGCACAAGGGCACACTCGCATGATTTAGAAGTGTATTTCCAAAAACTGAATAGGTAAAATTTCAGAATCAAATTGCATTTCGGAGAGAAGCCATAGGACCCTAATTTTTCCAGAGATTGCAGACACCAATCGACCAGGGAGATAGTTCTTTTCAAAATTAAAAAAGTTAAATATTTGTATTTTGGCTCCTCTTCCGTTTCTATTGGGGGGGAGGGGCGTTCCCCTGTTCCTGCATTAAAAAAATTAACAACTTCACCTAACTTATTAATGAACTATTACAGACCGTTTCTGAACTGTCTGAATTCTGAAAATTCGCCATCACCACAATTTCCAAAATGCAACCCTATATGCTTAATTTATTAAAGGATCCTATATTTAATTACCTATTAAACTATAATAAATATTAAAATGGAATTTAATCGTTTTACTCACTGGGTACACAATTGTGTAGCTAATAAATAAACCATATTTATTCTTATGCAACCACATATAAAGGCAAATTTCTTTTTTACCCTATATCATAATTCGTGAGTGAAAGCGTTTGGTCGGCTTTTATTTCTTGGATAATTAATTACTTTCAAACAAATTCCTTCTTCTAAGTAGGCCTAGCCAAAAGCAAGCTTAACCGAGCTTTGTTTACATACAAGATCAGCAAATTAAAGTTACCTCGTTCAATTGGTCTCGCAAATCTGAAACTAAAATTGCATTTCGAACCAATAAAAAACTGCTTTAATACCAAAACAAATTAATGCTAATAAATTAAATCCAGTCAGACTAAATATATAGAGGGTGTTATCAAATTATGTTTCATAAATTAGTACAGTGAGCTCTCGCTTTTCGTCGTTAACCCTTTACAGCACTGTGCGTCGAATACATAACGTTTCAGATACACGCATTTAGACTCAACCCTACGCAAAAAGTTCGGCGATAAAGGGTTAATTGGTTCTAAAGGAAGCGACAAAGAGTGGGTATAGGAAATGCATACGAGTAAGCGCCTAATTAGTTCCCACTCCCAAATGAGTACCTAACTAAAACTTCAAAATGCAATATTTTTGAAGTAATTTTATATCTGAAAACATGAAATACACATACAACATTAAAATCAATAAAATAGCACGCAAATGTAAGTAAAAATACCAAAAGATAATAAAAATCAAACTTGTAACATACAGCTTCCACATGGCGCACCACATGGATTCCTGCGAGATTCTTGAATCGTTCGAACCAACCTTTGCTTGCACTGATTTCAAGAGCACAATCACTGTCACTAGCTTTAAGATGATCAAAAATAGATTTAGCTTTCTCACGAATAACGCACGAGTTCAACGACTCGCCTTTTGCTCGTTTGTCCTGGATCCACAACATTAACAAAGATTCCATTCTCACAAAAATATCTCCACGAACCCGAAACACTAATTTCACCCGACACAGTTGCACTAGTAGCCTGATTTTTAAATTTATCCGCATACGTTACAACAATGGAACTTACCGTGGTACGCGATAAATTAAACTTCTTCGCAATGTCCACCACACGCATTCTACCCCGTACAATTCGATAATTTTTATTTTATCAGCCAATTCGGTGGTTTTCCTACTCACTTTTTCTTTAACAACACTTTTCTTTGCGGGACCCATCACGAATTAATTTCACAAAAGCAGCACAAATAAAATGGAAAGCTCCGTGAGAAAGATCTAACTGATTTAGTAAGATCTGTACGAGATGAGATGAAAGTACAAATGACAGTGTCTGATTGGATTTAGTGGGTGGGCGAATCGCTTTCCGCTGTGATTGACAGTTTCTCATAAACATTCGATCAGCCTGCAGCTTTGTTCCAAAGGTGGGCGGCTTGAAACAAAGAACTGGGGGGCGAACACGTGGCGACGAACAAGCGAATCTCGTGCGGATAGGCCGGAAGCGTTGTATATAATGGGTAAAGACGAACAAGCGAAACTACGAAAAGCGGGGGCCCACTGTATACATATTCAGGAAGTCAGTGAACAAAAAAGTTCATAAGAACAAATCCACAATCTCTTCGTTGCCGAGGATGATCCAATTAAAATTAAAGTTCGAAGTTTATTTACAACAAGTGTTCATAATGGTTTTCCTGCATAAAGTACTTGCTTCAACGCGTCGTTGAAAATTTGGCCTACGTCGAAAACACCAACATGGTTGAGTATTGTTTCTGAACAATCTTAAACCACGTTTTCCACAATTCATCTATGTTATTAACATCTCTTGCAAAACTAAACAAGATTTTTAAATAACCCCACAAGAACAAGTCAATTGTAGTTAGGTCCGGAGACCTGGGCAGGGTTGCCACTCCAAAAATTTAAAATAAAGCTATATATATATATATATATACCTCGTTAACCTAGTTGCTGTTCCGTGTGATTGTCTCCACACGAAGGTTAAGCTGGCTTGGTGGAGGAGCAAGTTGCTTTCTTGCGCTTTCCACCGTACATAACCAGGTACACCCGGCTCAGCTGGTACAGTCCTGAGTCAGGCATCTAGTCTTCTCTTGAAGACATATATATATATATATATATATATTAGCTTCTGTAATGTACCGATATATGTCATGTTAGAACTTAAGTGAAATTTGTTTTTTTATAAATTCCCTATGAACAGGCCAAATGAAATTGAAGCTAAAATAATTTCAGCATGTCTGCTTTATAGGTAAGGGTGTTTCAAAAGTCCCTCATTATTTTTAAAATTTTATTAAAATAGCAATTACAAGAGGAACCAAATGACAATTTGGTTGCTGAGTCTACGATTCATGAGAATTTTGGTGGCATCAAACTTGGCTTCGTAAGTCTACTGGAAAGTCACTGGTACACCTCAACGTGGGCACCGTCTTTTTCGAAACAAGCGAGCCACCGTTTTACGCATTCTTGGCCGACATTGGACAACATTTCGGGAGTAACAGAAGCACACGCATTCCTGATCCGTTCTTCTAGTGTGGGGAGGACTCGCGGCTTGGTGGCGTACACTTTGCCCTTAATGTAGCCCCACAAAAAGAAGTCGCATGGGGTAAGATCAGGCGAGCGAGCAGCCCATTCGATGGGACCACGGCGACCAATCCACCGATCCGGGAACTGCTTATTCAGAATTGAGCGAACCTCACGCGAGTAATGAGCAGGGGCACCGTCTTGCTGGAAAATGACTTCTTGCATGTCAGCTACAGCTGACAGTTGGGGGATGCAGAACTCCTGAAGCATACGAAGGTAATTGTCTCCGTTGACGTTCACGGAATTTCCATCTTGATCCCGGAAGAAGAACGGACCAATCAGCCCAGCTGAGGAGATGGCACACCAGACGACCAATTTCGGCGTGTCCCTTTCATGTTCACGGATCTCCGCAGGATTGTGAGTTCCCCAGATGCGGGTGTTGTGCCGATTGACGCGACCAGAAAGGTGGAAGAGAGCTTCGTCGCTGGACCACATGTGCTCCAGGATCGATGGGTCTCTTTCGTAGTGATGCAGCAGTGTCTCACACATCTCCACCCGGCAATCGTAGTCTTGAGGTTCCAGCTTCTGAACCACCTGGATCTTGTACGGATACAGCTTGAGACCACGCCGCAAAATCCGTTGGATAGATGTCGCGCTGATGTTCAGTTCCGCAGCAGCTCGCCGAATGGACTTTCCTTGACTGAGTAAACGCCTCACGGACAGTTTCGACATTCTCCTCACTCCGCCCACTTCGAGGTCTTCCTGATCGTGGTTTGTCCTTTACGGATCCGGTCTCCATAAACTTCCGGTGGGTGGCGACGATGGTGTTCCTATCCGGTGCATAATGTTGTCCGTAGACTGCCCGGAATCGTCGCTGCACTTCGACCACAGATTGAAAAACCTCCTGCCATGCAGCGATTTTACACCTCTGCTCTAGAGTCAGTATGGTAGCAGAAGAAAACGGAGCAAAACTTCAAATGTAGACTCAAAAAAATTCTCAACTACTGAGTAAGAGTTTACCACAAGATGAACGTCGTTGGTCGATTAGCTGCAAAGAAAATTGAAAATCAAATTAGTGAGGGACTTTTGAAACACCCGGTATTTATCTGTTCTAATTGCTTTAAATCTGGTCATATGTATAGTTAATTCTACGAAATATATTAAAGTTATTACACCTAAAGAGTGGGTACCATCCAAAACTGAAAAATAAAAGGGAGCACATTTTGTAATGAACAAATCAAAAAGTGTCCAGTATAAAGCCAGAAAGTATTTAACTTCTATAGATATGATTTGACCAGAAAAAGTAAGCGACATTTATTCAGAGGAATTAGTCTCTGGAATTAAGTTATAAAAAAATGTCAAGTTTTCTAAAACAAAATATGTATTTACATTCTTCGGAATAAGCAAAAGTGTGTAAGCTAAAATTTTCTTGAAAACATATATTGAGTATCTGAAATTAAAATCCATAACGTCAAGTTTCACTGAACACAAAACATACTTTTTGGGTGGAATTGACAAACCAGATAACCTTCAGCTTATGGAAACAAAACGTTTATATTCTTTGGAATAAACAAAATTCTCAGTTAAAGCCTTTTAAAGCTCTCCAAACCAAATAAAGCTGTTTTAAAGCCATTTTGGTCATGTTCAAAATTTAAAGCTATTTAAAGCTTTTAAAGCCATAGTGGCAACTCTGGACCTGGGTGGCCAAGCAACTGGACCATGCCGCCCAATCCACCGCTAAGGATATTCTTCATTCAGAAAGTTTCTAACAGCAATAGTATTTTCATAAACTTTAATGACTAGTTTTAATTGGATCGTCCTCGGCTAAAAAGCAATGTATCTCGGAAACGAAGCAATTGTGGATTTATGTTCATAGGAACTTTTTTGTTCACTTTGACGTCCTGAATATGTATACTAATTTATGAAAATTTGATAACACCCAGTATAGAAGCACTGTACCGATACCAAAATTTAGCCGATGCCGATAATGATGCCAATTATTTGCCTATATTTTAAAAAATCAATTCCTTTCATAAACTTTACTAATCTATAGTGTAAACACTCAATTTTCATATTCATACATTTCAATTTTGTTAGACTGCTTTTCCTTAGTTCACTGCACAATATATGGTACCAGAATTTGTTACTCATATATCGTAGCTAAAATGTTTAAAGTTTTATTTTACTGAGTAATAAATCTATTTTTAGTTTCTAAATTGAATACCAATATGTAAAGTAATTGATTTTCTTTATGTTGAAGGTATTTTCTTCAATAATGTAGAGAAAGAAAATTTTTCATTAAAATTTCAAGTCCCTTGTGGCCTATTTGAATAAAAAAAAATCTATATACAATTTGGGTTTATAAAATATTAAAAAGTAAACAAGATGGTTTAGCTAATATACAGAAAAGGACCGTTCCTGGGTTCAAATAATAGATTATGCTTTTCGCTGTGGCTATTTAGCCATTACTGGCCAGATAGCCATCCAGGCTATTTGACCAACAATGGCTAAATAATTTAGTCTCCCAGGCTATTTAGCCAGCAGTCTTGTGCACATATTCCTGTGCACATATAGATTGTTTTTTGTGAGCTTTGTATTGTTTCAAAAATTTGCCATAATCTTCAGCTACATTTACGTTAATAATAAAATCAAATTTCTTATTTTAAATTTTTTAATTTGTTTTAGGTTTTGAAGTGCCGTTATAATTAAATGCCCGGTTAGGTCAATTGTACGCCCTTGACGATTGGTTAGGTTAAGTCTTGATATTTTCGTTAGTTTAAACGAAAATATCACGACTTAACCTAACCAATCGTCAAGGGCGTACAGTTGACCTAACCGGGCATTCAATTATTACGGCACTTCAAAACCTAAAACAAATGGTTAACAAATTGAAAATTAAGAAATTTTATTTTATTATTAACGTAAGTAGATGAAGATTATGGCAAATTTTTAAAAATACAAAGCTCACAAAAACAGTATACTGTATGTGCAGTCATTGTGCGCAGGACTGCTAAATAGCCTGGGAGACTATTTAGCCAGTGCTGGTCAAATAGCCTGGACAGCTATCTGACCAGTAATGGCTAAATAGCCACAGCGTATACTTTTGTAGACCACTTTTTGACGACGATTCCAAATATGAGTCGTTTCTTGGGCAAATACTGTCTTTGAGTTATGTCCTGTACACTTTTTGGGGCAATGACCCGACAGTATTTAATCATGTGCCGGAGATCCAATGACCTGAGAATATTTAATCACGTAAAGATCGCACGTAGATTCCCACCTCCACAGTAATTTTAAATCAATTTAACACCTATTTAGGTTGGGTTAAGTTAACTTTTTTATGCGTTTTAACCAACATTTTCCCTCTTCTTCGAAGCCCTGCCCACTTTTGTTGGGGGTTCAGTAGTTCAGTATTCTAGGAGGAAGAAGGGGTAACTCTTGGGGGGGGGGGGGGGGACATTTGCACAGGAAGTTAATATCATCATTGAAAAGAAAAAAAAAATTAGAAAAAACACGGATTTGTGCCTGAACCCGAAGCAGTCCTTTACTGTATAATTAATGGTAATTACATAGAAATATAAAGTAGATTACAATAGTTTATAATATTTAGAGATTAGCTAGTCACAGAAAATGTAAATTTATGGGTAACAACTCCTTACGCTTTGCCTTTGTGTAAATGAAATGTAAAATATTTTCATATAATTACACTTTGAAATGAATATAAATTGTCATAAATAGTGTATTTTGTATGTTCAATTTTTTGTAATTATAGATTTTGTTTTGTAATAAAACTTTAACACTTCAAATAATTGGTAAGAAAATCGGCTAAATTTGGCCGATGCCGTTACCGATGCTCCCAAAATGGCCGATTCTGCCTATGAAAATGAATCGGTACACAACACACACACATATATATATATATATATATATATATATATATATATATATATACCCAGTTCCCAAATTATTAAGTTCGATTTCAGTATTTTAACTAAATATACTTGTATAAGAAATCCCCCAAAAAATAAGTTATCGCAGAGTCGTTATTATTCACAATTTTGAAATATATTCTTAAATTTCACTGTAATATTCACGACACGAGTTTATAACACGAACATAAAACTCTCAGTAATCCCCTCCCAAATTGCAAGAAAAATCGACCAAAAATAATTGAAATTGTTTTGCAATTGAAAAAAAAAATAAAGAAACGTCATCATCTCTTAACCAATCAGTCCATTTCACGCCTGCGGAAGCGCCGCAATTAAGATTGTTGTGGTTTTTAAGTAATTACAACCAACCAAAAATTCAATACTCTTAATTTAACAAGACTTAGATAAAACCACAGACATGGTAAAACGTACATCGACTTCACAAATATGCCACTACTTATTGTGGCTTATTTTCGTTCTTCGGCTAACCATGACTCCATCACAGTATTTGTTAATTTAGCTTTGTTCTCACTAAATCGCGTTGTATTTTGCAAAAGTTGGCAGGTGAAAATGGATGCCTAGCTGTAAGTAGGCAGTATAGGCTATTAGAACTATTTATTTCTTTTGTACATATATATATTATATTACATACCTCAATAAGAGTCATCAATAAAATCGGGCAAACCTACTAATTGACCTAATATAACCGTACCCTAGGTAGGGTATCGGTAACAAACCAAAGTATAAACCCTCGCCGAAAGTTAAAAATCAAAGGAACGTTGAACTCCGGCCAAAATCGGTAAATTTTCGTCCGGTAATTTTCCATTTCGAGACATTATTATTATAATGTACAGTTTGTTAATCAAAATTTCACTGTTGTTACGTAATGAGGTATAATTCAATTATACTTGGTTATGCTTAGTAGCGGTATAAAAAGAGGTATATAAAATATATTTATGAGTTCTAACGAAAATAGTTTCTATTGTCATACTTGAGATATTTAAGCAATGAAATAGTGTTGGTTGTTGACCTCAGATTTATCTCTCTTTCTCTTTCCAATATATTAATATATTGTGTGTGTATATATATATATATATATATATATATATATACGTCCCCACCAGGATTTGAAGCCAGCACCTCTTGAATGTAAGGCGAAGACGTTGACCATTACGCTACAAAGTAATAGTATAACCTGTGCATTAGGGTGGAGCGAAAAATACTTTTTTTCTAGTATGAAGTTCTAATAGTAATCAAAAGTTGCATTTAGGGGACGATATATACGTGCCAAAATATGAGTTCATTTGTTTAATATTTTCAGCTGCCACCAGGGGGCTAAAGTTAACACAATTTTGGGTAAAAAGGAAAAAAATGCTTCTATTTTAGGTTTATCAAACTATTATAAAATTTTATCTTAGAATTATCTAATAGTTTGATTAAGATTCTTAAATGATAAGAATTCGTTTTGTAAAAATGCCTTTTCATATGCTTAATATCTTCAGCTGCCACAAGAGGGCTGAAGTTAACTTAAAAATGACAATTAAGTATGATTATGTATTTACTTGAAAAAGGGAACAGTAATAAATTAGGATGTCTCTCCTCCTTTATACTGGCTTGAGACAGTTAAGAAACGTTATTTCGTGCCTTAGCAGAGTTACCACCCTTTCCCCAACCAATCTCCCTCTAGAAAGGGTTCTTGCTGAAGACTATTTAGTAATTTGCTTTTGTGTCAAATTTTGGCTGTTTTTTCCTTGATTCTAATGTTGCACGAATCCAACCGTCTCTGTTTGTAGGTCCGCAGACTGATCCAGCAGCGTCTGTAACGAGCTTGACGCATCTCTCTACGGCTTGTGTATGACATGGAAACTGAAATAATTCTGAATGAAGAGTAGTACCATGTTTGATGCATGATTCAATATCATCAAGAGAAACTCCTTTGGTTATCGGTGGTTCTGCTATCTGAAAATCTTGCCACATAATGAGATCTGTATAGTCTTTGGCATAAAAATTTATTTCTGGCACCTTAAAATACCTGATAACATCTGTTTCTTGAATGCATGCCCTTGCTTTTATGATACGCCTAAATCCCAACTGACGCACATGCTCCCTTTCATCAGCTATCATTGCAATGAGAATGTTTTCTTGATTTGCGTAATATGCATTTCGCTGAATGACTGAGTCATGTACTCTCCTAAGCTCTTCACGGAGATACCGGCTTCTTGCAATCATATGCCACATATGTTGAGCACCATATTGGCATAATGGTTTACGCTTTATCTGAAACCACATTGGTGCGTATACCCTAACAATGAAAGTAGCTAATTCTTGTAAATTGCCTGAACGATCGATTCTGTGCTTGCATATAACCGCAGAGTCCTGTTTGCTGTGGTGAGCCACCTTGAATGTGATATATTGCCTGGACTCTTATGACTAAGACTCTTTGAGAATGTTCCACTTGATATAGCCTTGTGAATTTCAAGAAGGTATTTCTGGTCAGTACATATGTCATCTACATCAACTTCACACATGTCCTCTTGAATTTCAATGGGTTTGAAGTTAACTATGGGAAGCTTTTCACAGTCTGAAAGTGCTCGGCCAATTTCTCCTGAAAATGCTCTTGGTCCAGTAGTGGTACCATCCAAGTGATGAAACAGATGGCGCAATGGAAGTTCATTAAGGTGTAAAAGGCATATCAGCCACTGCAATGGCTTATTAAAGGCTTCTTCCAGTAATCTTATTGTGCCTCCAATACTACCAGTGTTAACCACTGTCGAATCACAGCCAACTGCAACGATGTTCCCTATATCAACATTCCTTTCTTTCAAGCAATTCTCTAGCGCTGTGCAAATGTATTTAGCTTTGCCACTGGAAGGTGTCACATGTGCAAAGTACAGAGAGTGTGGTTCAGATATTATGCTGATATGCTTTTCGCGTTTGGTTCTTTGGTGGTTAGAGCCATCACTCTCCTGGACTTTAATCATTGTTTTATCCTTTCTGCCATCAAAGTATAATCCCCGCATGGTTTTTGGCTCTCCTATCTGTTGTAGTTCCTTTCTCTGTTTTTGTCTTTCACGTCTTAGCTTACTTCTGTCTATAATATTCCCTTTGTCTTCGGGAGTAACAATTTTAAGATCTGCCAATACTGCAGAAGCAATAGCAGCCCCAGCTCTGTCCGACATTTTAAATCTATCACAAGTAATTGCTAATGAAGGCAGTGGCTCACGCATCTGTTGTTCTGATATTACATATTGAGTCGAGGTTGTATCTTCCTCATTATCTTCAGATATCTCTTCTAGTTGTTGAAGTTCACTTGTCTCTGTTTCGATTTGTAAGTTGGACGTATTGGTTATAGCAGCACTAGTTGTTTGTGAGGATTCCAGACGTGCTTTTTCCATTTCCTTTCGATGTTCTCTTGCTTGTAATCGTCTTGTGTGTGCTATGTCAATGCTTCCTATCACCACTATGCTGCGTGTTCGTTGGTCATTTAAAAAATCCTGCTCTTTTGGAGGGACTTTCTTACTCTTTTCACATGAGCATCTCCTAAACTCCTTACATTTGCAGGTGCAGATGTCAAACAAAGTGCATTTTGAAGAGTTTTCAAATTCTTCAAGCTGAATTTTGTACTTAGGCTGATCCTTGCGTGACTTGTATGGCTTTAATAAGGACCTGTATTTATCATGGTACACTCGCATCATCTGTAAAACGCGTGTATGTGAAACTATTGGCAAAGAGGCCTTCTTCCAAATATTTTCTACCTTTTTGGAAACTGCCTCTGCTATTTCAGAAAATGAAGGCTCCTTGTTATTCATCTGCTCCTTCACTAAATGTTTCGTGAACAGGTAATCTTTCATAATGCAGTTATAAGTTGGTAGTTGCATATCACTCATCTCACAAGGTACTTCAAATATGGCACACTTCATATGTTCTCTAGTGAAATGTTTATATTTAGTATTTGATGCCATAATATTTTTAAGAAAAATTCACAATCACAAAATATCCTGTAACATCAAAACATTATATAATTAATATATAATATATTTTATAAGTAATATAATATATTATATAAATAAACTAAAATTATATAATACATTATAACAAGCATTTTATAATAAAATCAATATTATCTCTATATAAATCACTTTAAAATAAAGTTTTATAATATTCCGATCATATTAAAAAACTCTCCGATCAACTGAGCGACTAGGCCTACTACCTAAGAAGACAAGTGTTAACACACTGTTCTAATGACTCAGAAAGAAATTCCTTCACACCAAAACCCTCCCCCACAACCCTCCCCAAACCCTCCCCCACAACATTCAGTGTAGTCTCAACATGACTCAGTTACTCTAAATTGTATTAACTTCAGCTCTCTTGTGGCAGCTGAAGATATTAAGCATATGAAAAGCATTTTTACAAAACGAATTCCTATCATTTAAGAATCTTAATCAAACTATTAGATAATTCTAAGATAAAATTTTATAATAGTTTGACAAACCTAAAATAGAAGCATTTTTTTCCTTTTTACACAAAATTGTGTTAACTTTAGCCCCCTGGTGGCAGCTGAAAATTTTAAACAAATGAACTCATATTTTGGCAGGCATATTTCGTCCACTAAATGCAACTTTTAATCACTATTAGAACTTCATACTAGAAAAAAGGTATTTTTCGCTCCACCCTACCAGTGTGCATATCTCAACACCCGAGGGAACACATAACGCTCTTCGTGTCCAAAGGAAACTCGAGGTAATGGCAGTATTTTATTTAAATCTCTTGTATGGAATATTTTCCAAGGACACGCACGATTATGCATAATGCAAGAGGTGCTAGGTTCGATTCGTGGTGGGGGCATTATTGCATTATACAAAATTGTGAGTGTTCATGCATGATATCCCATGTGTATATATGTATGTTTATAACAGAAAGCCACATTGGGGACATTAACTTTCTTAATAAATGTAACGGTGTTACTATAAATGATGAAACGAGGCCAGAAAGTTATCGAATGAGGTAAACAGCACAAGTACATAGAATTTATTGTTGAATATTATTATTTTACCAAACCATTAAAACCTATTAAATAACATTTTGAGGTTTTTTACTTTTTAACATTATATTATTTGTTTAGAGTGATCTCTAGCAGTAAAATATATGACTTGGTAAAGCTAAAAGACTCCATTTTCATCAGTTTTCATGAGGCTTATGAAGCTAATCATCTCATATTTACGGAAGTGCCTCGGGGAACTATTTTCTTTCCCCATTTATACCTCCAAAAAATGTATTAAATTTTTTAATGTTTTCTTTTCTATCCATTCGTGATCCAACCATTATCACTCGCGGAAAAATTACGATATCTTCTGCATTTGTACAAGCAATTTGCTCAAGTGCAGTTTGGTTGTTCTAAAAAGCCTAGACAGCAAGATAACGCACTTCCCAATTCTTCGGCTATTTGTTCTCTGACTCACTTTTTGGAGGAACATCAAACTTTTTTCTTTAAGAGTTCAGTTTCAATTTCTCACCGACAGAGGGGGTTTTTGTTTGTTAATTCATTTCTGATTAATAATTTTATAAGATTATTGTCTCGTAAAGTGGTCTTTTTATTTGCTCATTTGAAGTTCCGAATCAGACTCGTTAGTTGAAGTAACCAGAAATGGGGTCACAAGATGGATTACAAAGGAAGTCGAATTGAAACTGATGCTTCTCATCACTGGAATCCACCTAATTTACATACACGAATAAGAAAAGGTTGATATATATATATGAAAATCCCCCCACCCCCCACCCCCCCACCCGAGGAAAAATTTCCCTAAGAAAAAATCCCCCTGGAAAATATCCCCGAGGAATAAATCCCCCATTAGTCATGAAACATATAAAAAATTATCTAGAAATGACATAGGTTAGGTTAGGTTTGGTTTGGGCTTTTATAAGGTGCATTCAAAAGGAGCAAGCTATACAACAAGTTTATGCTACTCAAGCTATGGCTGGTCATCCTTCTCATACGCAAAGAAAAAAATACAAGAGTGCAGTAGCTCGTATTAAAAGTATCGTAGATGATGTTGATAACCGATCCATTAATAGATTATCTGAAAGGAATCGCCTTCAATCTAAAATTTTAAACGGCATTTTTTTCACATACATTATCTATTCGTTTTTAATTGCGTTTCTTAATAAAGAATAAATTTTATTTAGCATTATCTGTATCCAGAGATGGGCAAGATCACCAACTTTGGTGATCTTGAAGATCAAGATCAGATCACCAGAAAAATGTGATCTTGAAGATCCAGATCAAGATCGTGATCTTGAAGATCACTTTTCAAGATCACTTTTTAAGATCACTTTTATATGAATTGAAAAAAGTTGTACTCTTGTAGAGTAAACAAAAACAAATTATTTTGTTAATCACTCCTGAAAAGTATCACTCCTAATACTCCCTGATCTAAACCACGGGGATTGACGATTTCCCCTTTCAGTTTTTCAGGTGGTAAACTTAAAACTTAGTATTATCATAACTTATCAGCAAAGAAAAAACTATTAAATGACCTACATATAGTTTTTAGTTCTATTTTTCTCAATTCTCATTTCACCAGGTCCATAACCCATATCAATGAATGGTCAGCATATATAAGTAAACATTTTTTACATAGAATTTAATTTTACAGTTTTACTGCAGTACGCAATTACTGACAATATAAGGGTAAAAACCGCAAGTTAAGAGTGTTAATTTAATGTTCAACCGCTGTAAACATTTGCTTTCAGCAAAACCAATTGTTCAAAGTTACCATCCGAGAGACGACTTCGTTTGGGGCTATGAACCATGCCAGCAAACGAAAACAACCGTTCCACTGGTGCAGAGAAGGTAGCGTGGTGTTATACCTCTTGAAGATCTTCTTTATAGCAGGATACCTATCTAAAGAGTCGAGTGCCTTACTGGTGTCCTGCAAATAATTGAGGACTTCCAAGTCTTCCTTGTTGTTAGGAGCAGAGAATGAGCCGTCCATAGTTCTGAAGAAATCGTCTTCAGATGATGAGTCTGAGTTCACCGAACTATTACCACTGCTGTCAGAATTACAATTTCTTACAGCCATTTGCAGCTTGTCTTTTACTTGAGACTTGATTGCTTCATGATCGCCGAAATTAGGCCCTTGCAACAATGATATCCATCTAAGTTTGAAATACGGATGAGATACTGAGGCCAAAACGGCATCAGTTACCTCGGGGCTCAACGACAAAAAATGACCAAATCTGGCATTGAAGCCAGAGACGACTGCTGCCAGTAATGGCATGCAGTGTCTCAAGCGCAGGTCGTTTGGTTGGATAGGCTCCAATCTTGCGAGGGCATCTTGAGTCACTAGGACTGTTGGAAGAAGACAACCGTAGTAGCATTCTTTCTCTGCCTGTAATTTGTTGAGGGCTGCTGCAATTGGTTTTAGAACAGACAAATATTCTGAAATAAATTCCAATTCATTGTCTTTGAGGATGGGTAGATTCAGTTCTTCAAGAGCTACATTCACGTCGTTCTTATGTTTATATATTTGGCTTAATGAGTCGTACATTGAGTTCCATCGGGTGACGCATGGGTACCTAAATTGGACGCCAGTTATTTCCTGTATTTTTTCTGCTGACTTGGGTTTACCAGCAGCATTCCACAGCGCCGAACATTTTCCCATTGCAGAATGCTTTATCTTCTTTAGTCCAGGTGAATTCAGTCCTTTATCTGCATCAGTTGTTGCTACCAAGTTCAATGTGTGGGAGGCACATCGAATATGGGATGATAGTTTCACTGACTCCTCTCCATGCTCTCCTGAATGTTCAGGAAAGTTGCTGATGATAACCTCTTCATCTGAATCTTTTTCATCATCATCTTCATCTGCATCATCTTCATCAATGTCGTCAGTACGATTCTGAACACGAACACCGAACTCTTTAAAGCATTCACCATGTTCGATGCATTGTCGGTGACTGTAGATACAACTTTTCTATAAGATAAACCATGCTCCGAGTTGATCCTGTCCAATATTCCAGCAATTTTATCAAAGCTATGTGTTCCACGAAATCTTCGGCATGCCAGTGCAGCTGATCCTCGCGACAAGTCATCATTGATCTGTAATGTAAGAATATAAAATCAATGTTTGTATGAACATTTTTTTAAGCTTAATTTAATAATATTGGTTAGACACGCACCAGCTAAACTGCGCCACCAAACATTGAAGAGAAGAACTATGTGATATAAAGGAGGCAATTCAGCGATGAGTCGCCTACCATACCACCACATCAGTGACCCATCCCATAAGAGCAAAATGTGGAAGAGTCCATATTCACAGCCTGTGAATATGGACTCTTCCACATTTTGCTGTGAATCAGACACAATGACAGATGACAGAATCAGTGAATTAGTGTGAAATACTGTGAATCACAGCAAAATGAAGACTCACCAAATTAATGAATGAGGAACACCTGTCGAATAATTGAAAAGATTATACTATAAGTCTATCAGACTATCAGTCTATCACCAATGGTCAATTTATCAATTATATAAAAATAAATACACTAAATCAATAGCATACTCAATGCGCAGTGACTCCCATGAAAACTGCGGTGATTAGTTGACCATATGTCGCATGTAACACACACATGGTCACTGCTGCCAGTTTTGCTGTATGTCTTCCTTCATTGTACTGGTTGTTGTTGCAAGAGATCTAGCCAGGGTGCGTCTAGATGGCACCTGAACAGCCGGGTTGACGTCTGAAAAAAATATTTAAAAATTAAAACAAATACAATAGATTAGCTATGGAAAAAATATCAAAATATTTAGCTAGGCTAGCGATAGTCTAATGTTTGCGGAAATGCTCTGTTTGAATTGGGTCCACAATTAACCCACCCCTTATTCTCCAGTCTACTATAGATAGATCAAGTCTAGCCTAGAGGGTCAGCCTAGAGATTCCGGAAATGGTCCAGAGCGGGCAGATATATTGAGGTCCACAGTAGGATTCCTCACAAGATTTAGGTTAGGGCAATCTACCTTCACTTTGTTAAGCTATGAGTTGATGCTGGGTCTTAGGCCACAATGTAGGCCTAAACTGTCTGACCCAGCTAATTTAATGTAATTACTGTCTTGGGTAAAAACTCAATTAGTCACTTACTTTTAGTTATTGGAGTCTCTCCCTTCTCCGGTTCTCATTGTCGAGAGCGTACTTTTGCTGGTACGTCCTCTCGCCCCGTTCTTCCTTTTCGTTCTCCCTTTTGTCTCCTCTTCGCGGGTTCTTGTACCAGCGTTGTCTTGGTTTATTCCTCAGTTGGTTTAGCGTAATGTATCTCCATTACCGACGCACGCTCCTCCCACAGTATATAAATACTAGTGTGGAGAATAACTCTGGAGCAACCAATGTGGTTTCATCCACCCAGTTATGACATAAAAGGAATTTATTAATTGTTAGATTAACTACCTACCTACTCAGTGAACCATTTTCGTTACCTCCCAACTACCCACTCATAAGTTTTCCATATACTGGGGGCCCCGGGAGATAAAAATTTTGGTGTCATTGTCACCAATTTTTGTCTGAGTGTAGACTAGCTAACTATTTAACTGTAAAGCCTGTTAATCTGATTAACAGTGCCTATCCTCACCTTCTCATGGAGAAGTGTAGCATTTAATTGAAGAGAAAATATACATCCATAGGATGAACTGTCTATGGTCTTTACCATAAAAAGAAAAAATGAAAGTTAGAAGATAAAATTACAATTCCCCAGCATCTATTTTTTGTTGTAAAAATAGTCGCGCCTTTAATGCTGTTTGTCGCTGAGGTCTTGTGTCTGTCAATGTTGTAGTAGGATGCGTTACCACTCCTACTGTCAAAGGAATAGTTACTGGAAGTTCAGTGTCTCCAGTTGTTACTGTCAGTGGAGAAGGTTCTCCAAAGTTATTTGTTTTGGGTCCAGACTCTAAAGGGTACAAAAGAGAAATGTCTCTTGTTGTGTCACCCGTTGAAGTCCTTATTTGACCACTCTTGTTACCCCGTCTGCCCCTGGTCTGAGTTCTGAAACTCTAGCCAGAGGCCAGTATTGTCTTGGAGTACTGTCATGTATGAGACAAGGTCCCCTACCTTTATTGTGTCAGACCAATCCTTCTTAGTCATTTGTTTATGTCTCTCCCTTAGACCATCAAGTACTCAGTTTTCCACTGTTTTAATGAAATGAGCTTTAACTCTAGTTAAATGTTGTAACTTAGTCTGGAGCTAATCATGTCGTTGAGTCCAGTTTGGTCTTCTGAAGAGTCTATATTGTAGTCGGCAGGAGACTAACTTGTTCTCCCGAATCAAATGATTTGGGTTAATGGTTCTGGGTCATTAATGTTGTCACTCACATAAGTGAGTGGTCTATTGTTAATGATATTCTCAATCTCAGCCAGGAGAGTGAGTAACCCAAACAAGTGTATCTGTTTTTTGCCAATTGCTTTCTTCAAGCAATTCTTTACTGTTTGTATATTCCTCTCCCAGATAGAACCATACCAAGGAGAGCAACCGGAATATACTTCCACTTTATGTTTGTATTTTGTATATACAATTGTGTGATTTCATTGCTTAACAAGTCGTGGATGACTTGTTCACCAGCTTTGAAATATGTAGCATTGTCAGTCCAAACTGTCTTTGGTACTGAATGTCGTGCACAGAATCTCTTAAAGACAGCAACAAAAGATTCTGCTGTAAGGTCCTCCACAACATCCAAATAAACAGCTCGTGAGGCAGCACATGTAAACAGTACAATGTACATTTTTTGTTCAGTGTCACCCACCCCTACAGTCAATGCTCCTGTATAGTTCAATGCCTACAGTCTCAAAGGTCTGTTGAGAGTAACTCTCTCCTCTGGCAAAGCAGGAGGATTTGGTTTCCTATAGGCCTAGCATGAATACCTACATGTGACACACTCACTCAGGACTGTTTAACAGTGATCCTTCCCTTGGGTATCCAATAAGTTTTTCTTAATGTAGTTAGTGTCTGTGGTACCCCCATATGATATACATCATTGTGTGTTTTTCTGATTATTAATGTTGTCAAATAGCTAAAATCTAGGTAAAAGGATTGGATTTTTGCTTTTGTATGACAGTTTTGATTTGTCTAATCTCCCTTTACACCTTAGAAGGCCTTCCTCATCTCTGAACAAGTTTAGATCCACAACTACTGATGGTACAGATTCTTTTGTTTGTTCCCATTAGTTAAGAATTCTAACTCTTTATTGTACTCTTTTGTTGGGCTTGGCCTATCCAGTATTGGGTTGCAACTTCTGTATAATTATGATGTTTTTATTTAGCTGTTTGTTAATTGTAGCTAAACAGTTGTGAGCAAACCTCAAACAGTAGGCTGTCACCCTGACAAGTTGTTGAAATCAGAATACTTTTCATAATTAGTGATTGGTTCAACCTTTTCATTTGAAAAGATTAAATTTAATGTCAAGTTACTTGTTCCACAGGCCATTGGTCTGTATTACAGAGCCACTTAGGTCCCATAAACCAAGTTTTGTTGACTTCAACAACTTGTAGGATAAACCTCTGGTCAGAAAGTCTGCTGGATTCTGTTTAGTTGGAACATAGTGAAAGTTTACTTGTAGGCTTTCATTAGCGTCAGCTATTTCTTTTAGCCTATTTCTTACAGATATTCTTACTATTAATGCTATCATTCCGTATCCAGGCAAGACAAATCTGACTGTCAAGCCAGACGTGGATATTAGTTATGAACACATCATAGTAAGCATCCTTAAGCAATGAAATGGTTTTAATGGCTAATGTAGCAGCCAATAGTTCCAATTGAGGTATGGTTTCGGGTAGGGTTTGGAGAGTTTGAGAGGTGCCACTTTCCCTTTTGCATAAATTAGATGACTTTCTGTAGGGCTTACAAGATACGCACAGCACCCATAAGCTGTTGCTTGCATCAGCAAACACATGAAGCCTCTGGGGCTTATCCCTAAACCCACAGCACCTTTGAATTTTAATGTTCTGCACTTTTGTTAAATCAGTAGCTAACTTCTTCCAAGATTTTTGATTTCATTTGTTATTGGATCATCCCACCCAACATTTGTCTCCAAATTTCTTGGAGAGAATCTTTGATTTTATTGTTGAAGGCAGGAATAGACCCATAGGATCAAAAATTTTGAAGCCTCTGATAATATTTGTCTTTTAGTATTTGCTTCCTCATCAAGTTTAAAACCTTTAGTACAGATTGAATCATGACTGTTAGAAGTTGCATCCAAATACCAGTTCATACCTAAAGTTTTAACTCTGTCTGATGGCTCAGTAAGACCATTATTATCCTTTAAAATCTTTTTGTTTAAATCCTCATCATTTGAAATCCACTCTCTAAGTTCAAAGTTACCTTGTTGCATAATGTTTTGAGAGTGTTCATAGACTTCAGATAATTCAGATTTTGTTGTCGTTGAGCCTATTAGATTGTCTACGTAAAAATGTTCCTTAAGGAGTTCAATGTTAGAGAGTTATTAAACTGTTTAAATGATGTCTAATTGTCATGCTAATAGGCTAGGTGAGCAATTGGCTCCAAACAACACACATTAATCTATAGGTTATGAACCCTTTATTCAAATCAAATGGATCCTTGAACCATAAGAACCTTAGTTGGTTCTTATCATATTCATTTTTAAGATTTATTCTCAAAATGCCTTTGAAATGTCACTTTGTACAGCATATTGTCTAACCTGAACCTCAGTAAGATCTTCACAAGGTCAGAAATGAGATTAGGACCCTCAATCAAGCAATCATTCAAACTGTGTTTATCACTGTCTTTGAGGCTACAGTTATATACTACTCTGAGTTTTGTTGTTGGGGCATCTTGTCGATAAACCCCCCTGTGGGTTAAATAATGACAACCATCTTTTTTAAAAGGGTTATTGTTACTTCTTCAATGAAGCCTTTCTGTAGCTGTTCTTTGAAGACATTATTATATGTTTTTACATTATTATCTTGTTTGAGTTTTTTCATTACTTTATATAAATGTCCTTTAGCTACTTTGAGATTGTCTCTTAAAGTTGGACAATTTATTTTCCAAGGTAACTCAATAAAATAACTATTGTCTTTGCACTGAATGGTGTCTTCAAATCTTTCTACCATTAACTGATCTTCTGAAGTTTGATTTGTGTCATGTATACCCACAGATTCTAGCAACCATAAAGTTTGAATTGCCTCATCCAAAGTTTCATTTGATAATGATGAATTAATGTTCTCAGTTGAGATAATATTATTCAAAGTGTTGCTATTCTTACAGGTGTTTGTAGGACTGAGTTGAGGCACATAGTATTTGTTGGTCATGAACTGTTTTGGTTTAGGTCTAGGTTGTATTCTGAGAGGTCACCCAAAGGGGCTATCCCTGATGGAGTCTGAATAGCTATACCATTACCTATCTCTACTATGCCTTATGAATAAGATTAATATAATCTGCCCCTATTAGCATTTCATGTTAGCTACTGTGTTGTTAGTGATATGTCTATCAGCTATTTTGTAGTGTTTTCCCAAATGATTTATGGTTTGTTCTAGTTTGGGTATAACCAGTTTGTTTTGTCCTACTTTAGAAAAAACTGCTTCAATTTTCTTGAATTTACTTTCTAAATGTAGTTCCAGGTCAATTGTCTTATAGCTATTTTTGTCCGAGTTATCCTTAACAAAGGACGCAATATTGAGGTTTTGTTCATTCGGGTTTGGTTTCAAACCCAATTTATTAACTACATTTTTTGAAACAAATGTTTGTTGAGAACAACAGTCTATAAGACATCTCACTGGAGTGGTACTACCCTCACTATTCACTAAGTCCAAAGTAATAGTTGGTAAAAGAATCTCAGTGTTTCTTGTTACATTGTTTGAACAAGCAGAATGTCCCATGAAAGTGGCATTTTCTTGATTACCTTTGTTTGGGGGAGGTATCTTTTGAGTTTGAGTATTATTGTTTGGACACTTTGGTGAATCACACATTGATGAGACATGTCGTAAACTTTTACAAAACTTACACTTGAATCTTAACCTAGATTTACAGTCTTTCTTATAATGTCCCTGGCCAGTACACTTTTTACACAGGTTCAACTGTTCACATCTTTTAGCCCTTTGGTTAAAATCTGAATATTTGTCACACCCAGTACTACTGTGTTCATTACTTGCACAAAATTTGCAATGTGGTGTGTAAGTTGAGGCAGCAGTTACATTAAAGTTCTGTAATGTAGGTGTTCGTGTATTATAGTTGGTCACATTTGATTCTCCAGTATCAAGTTTTGTCTGTTTAGCTGTAGCTAGTTGGTCTCTGGGAACAGTCTTTGGTTTATCCATAGTCTGGGTCTTATGTGTTGGAAAATCTCTCAAGTTGTAATTAATTAGGATATTGGGGAAGTGTTTTCTTATTTGTTCTAAATTAGGATAATTTTCTCCCGTCTTTAGAATTAAATTATCTTTAACCCTCGAAGGAAGGCACCTAAGTACTATGCTTTGTATAAGCCAAGATGAAGTTTTAATATCTATCTCATTGCTAACCAGTTGTCCTATAATAGCTTCTAATTTTGTATAAAAAATTTCCATATCACTATGGTTATCTTTTGGGTGCAAATTCAAAAATTTGTTGAGATAATTCATATACAATCATATCTTTATTAATGTAATTACGTTTTAAAAGATCAATAGCTACTTCATATGAATCCCCTACGGCTGGTAAATAGGCTATTAGGTTATAGGCTGGGCCTTTAAGGGAACTAGTTAAGTAACTAAACTTTTCAACAGTTGAAATATAAGGTTTATTACCTATTAAATTCTCAAATTTGTCAATGAAAGATGGGAATGTACCGTGTCCCCTTCAAATGTTGGTACTAGCAAAATGGGTAACTGAGCCCTCAATTCTTGTGACTCACGATTTTGCATGCCACTTAAATTTTGTTGAAGGTTAGCCCTACTTTGATTAAAATCAGAATTAGGTTTTTTTGGTGTTAAGTCAGTCAACCGAGACCGTAGTCCCCTTATTTGCTGTTCAATTGAGCTTACCTGATCATCATCATCAGCGTAAAGGTCTATCAATTGTTCTTCAGCCATTTCGGATTCAACTAACTCTGAAATACTCTCATTAATGGCTATTATTTCCTTCTTTTTAATTCTAATTTAATAATTACTCTCTCTATATTTTCCTTACCTGGTTGTGTAATATTGTTAAAAGTGTTCACAGCCTTTGTAACAGCTCCCAACTTTGCCCCCCTTTTCTTTTTTAACTTTTTCAATTCTGCACTGTCCATGTCTAAGTCAAAATTGTTTAACTGGGGATCGTAATGAAATAGAGGACAAGAAGAAATTACCAGAGAAGAGAGAGCACAGACAAAAACAGTCGAGTTTAAATTTGGTTTAATCCCCCCAAGTACTTATGTCACTCAGGTCTAAGCTTATAAGAGAATGAGACTCCTTAAATGTAAATGTTTCCTAGTTAGGCCCTAGGTTGTAGACCTAATTAGGCTTGATTAGCTTAGGCTTAGGCTTAGGCTAGACCATTTAGCCTAATTCTTCAATTTTTGTTAAGTAAGGTTAAGGTTTTGTAAATTCCCCACACACGGACCACCAATGCGAAAAATGCTCTGTTTGAATTGGTCCACAATTAACCCACCCCTTATTTCTCCAGTCTAACTATAGAGTAGATCAAGTCTAGCCTAGAGGGGTCAGCCTAGAGATTCCGGAAATGGCCAGAGCGGGCAGATAAATTGAGGTCCACAGTAGGATTCCTCACAAGATTAGGTTAGGGCAATCTACCTTCACCTTTGTTAAGCTATGAGTTGATGCTGGGTCTTAGGCCACAATGTAGGCCTAACTTGTCTGACCCAGCTTAATTTAATGTAATTAACTGTCTGGTGTAAAAACTCAATTAGTCACTTACTTTTAGTTATTGGAGTCTCTCCCTTCTCCGGTTCTCATTGTCGAGAGCGTACTTTGCTGGTACGTCCTCTCGCCCCGTTCTTCCTTTTCGTTCTCCCTTTGTTCTCCTCTTCGCGGGGCTTCTTGTACCAGCGTTGTCTTGGTTTATTCCTCAGTTGGTTTAGCGGTAATGTATCTCCATTACCGAGCACGCTCCTCCCACACAGTATATAAATACTAGTGTGGAGAATAACTCTGGTGAGCAACCAATTGGTTTCATCCACCCAGTTATTGACATAAAAGGAATTTTTAATTGTTAGATTAACTACCTACCTACTCAGTGAACCATTTTCGTTACCTCCCAACTACCCACTCATAAGTTTTCCATATGTTCATACAAATAATATGATTAATTATTTTAATCAGATATTAGCTATGGAAAAATAGCAAAATATTTGAGTTATACTAACATGAAAGAAGATCCTTAAATTCATGTAGTTCAACTAGGCTCAATGGTAGGAGCCCATTAGCCACAAGCGAGAGAATCTTCTTTTCAAGGATATCCTTGCATATTGGTGGTCCTGGTTTTTGCTTGGAAATGTGGAACATGCTTAGTGTTGACTGCTTGGCAATTTTGGCAGGGCCAGCATTGCTGCCGCTGGCATCTTCTTCTTTAGCTGGACGCTTGCGAGATTTCTTCTCCGATTCATATTCACCCAAAAGATCCGAATGTAGTTTCTGCACAAGAAAATAAATTATTATCATGCGGAGAGACTTCTTGAACACCCTGTATAATATTTATCAGAGTATCAAACTTCTAGTTGAAATTAATACTTAACAAGATTCTAAAATTTTGTTATCTTTAACTAAAATTTTTCACCATGATCAGTGCATTTTTATCCTATGTTAAATTGAAAGCCGAATTTCGTCCTTCAGTAACTAAATAGGAGAAATTACAGACATGGATCAGACAGAGAGAAAGACAGATACACCGGCGTTTTATTATAGTGGATATCGGCAGTTTTTAATGTAGTTACTAGTCATAATCTATTAATATCTGAAGTGCACAATATATTCAAATGGACGTCTAGGTAAATGTAGCATAGTCTTGTATGGCACCAGTCACTTAAATATGACTTGAACCATTATGTTAAATGTTGCTACTTACTACTTAGTTACTAAGTAGTAACTAACCCTGGTGCCTCAGAAGATTGCTTGTTGAGTCGAGGCCAGCAGACAGAATGTAGTTTTCTTTGTACACTGCATACAAATAACTTTGATACTGTTTCCAGGTTTTTTCGACAATTTGAAAATATTTCCGTTCAATAGCACAGATTGATCCTTATTACAACATTGTTATCTAAATATATTGATATACTGTTCTGGTGACAACCTAGAATATTTGGTTCCTTGGGAGCCTGTTGAAGTTGTAAAATTGCACTCATTATTAAAAAATTCAATCTGTAAATAAAATATGTTTAGAATTAATTTATTATGAATACGGACCTATAGGCTATATTTATGCCTATATATAAAAATATTAATAGAACACTTTTAACATAATTGCACAGTAAATTACACTTTTTACGAGCCTAAATTCCACAGCAACTATACCTTCCATGAGCCACGCATGACGCAAGTCACCCAACTAACAGAAAAACATAAACAGTCGGTGTTGAACAAAGTTGCCACCAGATGTCGCTTGGACAAAAAACACATGACATTCGCATAGCGGCATATTTAAGAATCTGAAATTAAAGTGATCTTGAAGTCTAAAGTGATCTTCAAGATCAAGATCACAAGAAATAAAGTTATCTTAGATCAAGATCAAGATCACCATAATAAAAGTGATCTCAAGGTCAAGATCAGATCACGATCTTGATCTTCAAGATCACGATCTGATCTTGAAGATCAAGATCGTGCCTATCTCTGTCTGTTATCCTTATTTCTCATGAGTCAGTCTTGACTAATGGGGGATTTATTCCTCGGGGGATATTTTTCCAGGGGGATATTTTCCAGGGGATTTTTTCCTGCAGGCATTTTTTCATTTGTTTCGTTCTCTCTCTCTCGTCTTGCGCGGAATATCTCCTATACAAGCGTCGTTTTTTACGTTGTTTATACTGCGTGTTCTTTGCAGTTGAATGTATATAATGTTACGGCATGCGGGAGGTACCCCCTTGGGGCATTGGTTTCTGCGAGTATGTAGAAGAATTACGGCATTTGGAAGAGTGAGGCCCATGGTGTAATGGTATCGCATCTGACCGGCAATCGGAAGATCCCGGGTTCGATTCCCGGGTGGTTACCTCATTTTTTTCATTTGTTTCGTTCTTCTCTCTCGTCTTGCGCGGAATATCTCCTATACAAGCGTCGTTCTTTACGTTGTTTATACTGCGTGTTCTTTGCAGTTGAATGTATATAATGTTACGGCATGCGGGAGGTGCCCCTTGGGGCATGGTTTCTGCGAGTATGTAGAAGAATTACGGCATTTGGAAGAGTGAGGCCCATGGTGTAATGGTATCGCATCTGACCGGCAATCGGAAGATCCCGGGTTCGATTCCCGGGTGGTTACCTCATTTTTTCATTTGTTTCGTTCTTTCTCTCTCGTCTTGCGCGGAATATCTCCTATACAAGCGTCGTTCTTTACGTTGTTTATACTGCGTGTTCTTTGCAGTTGAATGTATATAATGTTACGGCATGCGGGAGGTGCCCCCTTCGGGCATTGGTTTCTGCGAGTATGTAGAAGAATTACGGCATTTGGAAGAGTGAGGCCCATGGTGTAATGGTATCGCATCTGACCGGCAATCGGAAGATCCCGGGTTCGATTCCGGGTGGTTACCTCATTTTTTCATTTGTTTCGTTCTTTCTCTCTCGTCTTGCGCGGAATATCTCCTATACAAGCGTCGTTCTTTACGTTGTTTATACTGCGTGTTCTTTGCAGTTGAATGTATATAATGTTACGGCATGCGGGAGGTGCCCCCTTGGGGCATTGGTTTCTGCGAGTATGTAGAAGAATTACGGCATTTGGAAGAGTGAGGCCCATGGTGTAATGGTATCGCATCTGACCGGCAATCGGAAGATCCCGGGTTCGATTCCCGGGTGGTTACCTCATTTTTTCATTTGTTTCGTTCTTTCTCTCTCGTCTTGCGCGGAATATCTCCTATACAAGCGTCGTTCTTTACGTTGTTTATACTGCGTGTTCTTTGCAGTTGAATGTATATAATGTTACGGCATGCGGGAGGTGCCCCCTTGGGGCATTGGTTTCTGCGAGTATGTAGAAGAATTACGGCATTTGGAAGAGTGAGGCCCATGGTGTAATGGTATCGCATCTGACCGGCAATCGGAAGATCCGGGTTCGATTCCGGGTGGTTACCTCATTTTTTCATTTGTTTCGTTCTTTCTCTCTCGTCTTGCGCGGAATATCTCCTATACAAGCGTCGTTCTTTACGTTGTTTATACTGCGTGTTCTTTGCAGTTGAATGTATATAATGTTACGGCATGCGGGAGGTGCCCCTTGGGGCATTGGTTTCTGCGAGTATGTAGAAGAATTACGGCATTTGGAAGAGTGAGGCCCATGGTGTAATGGTATCGCATCTGACCGGCAATCGGAAGATCCCGGGTTCGATTCCCGGGTGGTTACCTCATTTTTTCATTTGTTTCGTTCTCTCTCTCTCGTCTTGCGCGGAATATCTCCTATACAAGCGTCGTTCTTTACGTTGTTTATACTGCATGTTCTTTGCAGTTGAATGTATATATATATTATATATATTATATATATATATATATATATGGGATGAATTTCACAATAAAACACGTGAAATGAATGAATGCTGCAAACCCACAACGAAAAGAAAAACGATTCCAAGGCCCTCGATTAAATCCTCTATTTTTTCTGCTGTTTCTTAGAGCAGTGAGAGTTGTCAGTCCTGAATTTTTAGATTCCGAGTTATGCAATATCATGAATATTGGTACTAAATTATGTTATCCTATTTCATTTTTAGATAACTGTCTTAGGAAAGCCAAGAATAGGTATTATAATAATGTAACTGTAAAGGAATTTGAGCGTAAAAATATCCTTAGCCTACCTTACCATGTTAATTTTCAATATCTCCCGACTTTACTTACAGCAATTGGCATCAATGTAGTCTTTACAGTAAGTATAATAATACTGTTAAATCATGCCTAATAAAGAATAGCCCGGAAAATGGTGTGGGTGTGTGTATTCGATTGGATGTACACAATGTAACTCAGTATATATAGGCCAAACGGGTAAAACGTTAGATATTAGGGTAAAACAACATAAATATGCGTGTAGACCAGCTAATAATTCCAATGCTTTGTTTAACCATATGTATAGATGTAATCATAGCATCAATAGGATAGTTCTAAAGCGCTTGTTAAAAACAGAGATATAATAGAAAGAAATATTCTAGAATGTGCATTTATTCATTTTAAAAACAATTTCAATAACAGTGCGGGAATGTATAAGATTGACAATATCCTGTTAAAATTCCTTCTGCCTCTCATTAACTCTTGTTAAGTATGTGCTAATTGCTTTGGTTTCCGCTACGTTGTATATTTATGGGAACCTTGCCTTCTGTCTTCATTCCCTGACGAGATGTAACTCTGAATACACGAAAGGCCTTGGAATCGTTTTTCCATCGGAATCAATGACACTCTGCCAACGTCCTACAAGCTTTTCAATGCCATGTTTATAAAATTCAGGCGGTTTTGACTGGGTTGTGGAGTCGGAGTCGGAGTCGTGGAGTCGGAGTCGTGGAGTCGCACGTTTCAGGGCGGAGTCGGAGTCGGAGTCGAATTTTACAATGTGTGGAGTCGGAGTCGGAAAATTTTGGACCGACTCCACAACCCTGGTTATAGCCACTAGGTTAAGAAGGGTTATTCAATTTTAAGTAGGACTACTACTGGTTAGACCTTAATTATGTTTAAGAGAATCTTTTTAATTTATATATATATATATATATATATATATATGCATATAACTGCAATGACCGCGCAGTATATAAATGAATAGAAACGATATAAGTGTTAAGGAACGTTTCTGCACACGAGGGGAGAGATAACGAATAAATGAAAAATGAGGCGAACCGCCCGGGAATCGAACCCAGGGCCTTCCAATTGCCGGTTGGACGCTCTTCCAACCGGCAATTGGAAGAGGCCCTGGGTTCGATTCCCGGGCGGTTCGCCTCATTTTTCATTTATTCGTTATCTCTCCCCCTCGTGTGCAGAAACGTTCCTTAACACTTATATCGTTTCTATTCATTTATATACTGCGCGGTCATTGCAGTTATATGCGCATATTCACGATTTGCGAGGGTGCCCTCTCAGGGCATTGGTTTCTGCCCTATGTGGGAGAATTTCGATTTGTGATTGAGTGAGGTCCGTAGCATAATGGTAGAGCGTCCAACCGGCAATTGGAAGGCCCTGGGTTCGATTCCCGGGCGGTTCGCCTCATTTTTCATTTATTCGTTATCTCTCCCCCTCGTGTGCAGAAACGTTCCTTAACACTTATATCGTTTCTATTCATATATATATATATATATATATATTATTGGAAAAAATAAAAATCCCTTAATATGATAATATCTACAAGTCAATATCCTTTTTAATATTTGAATGTTCCCTTATCCTAGAAAGTAACCTGACGATTCATGTGGTGGTGATGATGTCTTATTATTATGATAATTATAGAGTGAAACACTAGAGGAGTCGGAGTCGTATATTATTAAAATGTGAGGAGTCGGAGTCGGATTTTTAGATTTTTTACAATGTGTGGAGTCGGAGTCGGAGTCGAATTTTTACAATGTGTGGAGTCGGAGTCGGAGTCGGAGTTGGAAAATTTTGGACCGACTCCACAACCCTGGTTTTGAGGCAAAAAACGTACAAAGACTGGTGTGCAGGTCATCTAAAGAAGTATACTGTTTCTCGTCAAGATAGTTTTGCAGACTCTTGAAGAGATGATAATCTGAAGGCGCAAGGTCTGGAGAATATGGAGGATGTGGAAGTTTTTCCCACCCAAGCTCCTCAATTTTTGCAGAAGTGATCCGAGCGGTATGAGGACGTGCGTTGTTGTGGTGGAACACGATTCCTTTCCGATTAACCAAAGAAGGTCTCTTTTCTTTTAGTGCAGTGTTCAATCGATCCAGTTGTTGACAGTAGACTTGAGCGGTGATTGTTTGGTTGTGTGGTAAGGTTTCAAAGTGTATTACACCACCTTTATCCCACCAAACACTAAGCAACACCTTACGAGGGTGACGATTCGGTTTTTGCTGTGGTGTCGCTGGTTCTCCGGCACAAACCCACTGTCGACGGCGCTTAACATTCTGGTACAGTATCCACTTTTCATCACCAGTCACTAAACGGTGCAAAAACGGATCTTGGAGTTCACGGGAATGAAGAGCTGTGCTAATGTTTATCCGCACCCTCAGATTGTCGACCGACAATTCATGTGGCACCCATTTTCCTAACTTAGGCACTTTCTCGAGTTGTTGCAAATGTCGATGGATGGTGGACGGGGATGAATTGAGTTTCTGGGCCAATTCTTCGACAGTTGTTGAACAGTCTTCTTCAAGTGCGGCTAAGAGCGGGTCATCATCAAACTCAGCAGGGTGTCCAGAGCGTGCTGCATCTGTCAAACAACAGTCACCATTCCTAAACTTTTGAAACCATCTTTGACATTTTCCTCACATGCAGAATATCGTTGCTATAAACGTCCTGAATGTTTCGCGTTGCTTCAGTAGCACTATTTCCTGTTTTGAACTCGTAAAGCATTATATGCCTGATATGCTCTTCTGATACCGCCATGTTTATGAGGGGTTCACATAAAGCAAAACACACGTCTTCACTGGTCAAGGTCTGTAAAGTATGTAGCGAAACACGATAGATCTCCTCTTAGATATAACCTTCGGAAAATTTATGCTTAAACCGAGCAGGACTAGTTTAAACTTAATTTATCGTAAAAAACGACATTACTTATGGATGACCTGATATATATACGAGTATATGGCCTTACGGGAAGGTTTAAAAAAATATGGCTACCGTATACACCTGCCTGGATTTTATATTAAAATCCGGGCAGGCGCATACAGTAGCCATGTTTTTGAACGATCGTTGAATGATAATTTTGAAATAGAATTTTAGTTACGAATTGGTTTAAAGATCTCTCCTCTCACGAACAGATTTGCCCAGATTTTCACAATTATCTGCCCCGATTAGCCATGTTTTAGCCATGTTAGTCATGTAGGCCCATACGGCATTTTATTTATATATATATATATATATATATATATATATGAAAAATTATTTCACGAAAGTGACACGTGAAAAGTATTTATGATGAATAAAACCACGAAGGAAAAAGAAACACAAAGGGGTGCTCAAGCGCTTTCGTCTAATGACATCCTCAGGAACACTGGAGTGAAAGGACAGATCAAGGCAATATATAGGTTACAAAAATAAACATACATACATACACATTCACATATATATACATATATATATATATACATATATATATATATATAAATATATACATATATATAGTAAGCATAGAAAAAAAATTGTGGGAGGAGCCAACATTTATATGGTCACAGAAGAATAAAGAAATAAAAATAAATATAAATATAAATTGAGAAAAATGCTAAAAGTGCTAAAAGTGTCTTTATATATATATATATATATATATGTATGTGTATATATATGTATATATATATATATATATATGTATGTATATGTATTTATGGGTTTTTTTATTTGCCTGTTTATTTCTTTATGATATTTAGGCTGTGACATATATATCACTAAGGCACTATTTTGTAATTAATTTTTTCTCAATTTATATTTTATTTATTTTTATTTCTTTATTCTTCTGTGACCATATAAATGTTGGCTCCTCCCACAATTTTTTTCTATGCTTACTATATATATGTATATATTTATATATATATATATATGTATATATATATATATGTATAGATATGTGAATGTGTATGTATGTATGTTATTTTTGTAACCTATATATTGCCTTGATCTGTCCTTTCACTCCAGTGTTCCTGAGGATGTCATTAGACGAAAGCGCTTGAGCACCCCTTTGTGTTCTTTTTCCTTCGTGGTTTTATTCATCATATATATATATATATAAAATCCTAGTTAAACGTAACCTAGTTAAAGCCTGCCAAGTAATCATTCAAATATATATATATATATATATATATAATATATATTAATGGGCTGATTTGCACTTGTCAACTCTTTAGGGATGCATATTCAAAAATTATTTTAAACCAACATCAAAATATTTCGGAGGCTTTTTTTTTATAAAAGAAAACGACTATTTAAAGGGTCTCTATTTTTTCTTCATTTTCTTATGGTCGCACTTAACTACGTAGAGAATATGACGTTATTTCTAATAAATATGGTAACTATAGAGAAGTTGCATCTCCCATTTCTCCGGATACACCCTTGCCACTGCCATTGGGGAGCAAAAAGTTAATGTCACTATAAGAGTTATCATCGTGTACTTTGGAGGAACGGGCCTATGCTTTGGTTAATGTCGTAACACCGATGCCCGTCGATCAGCAAAGTTAACCCTTTATGTACGACCGGTACCAACTGGTAACGTTTCAATTACACATATTCATAACTCAATCCTACAAAAAGTTCCGGCGTTACAGGATTAAACGACACCGGGTCTCGGGAGTAATTGGCTGGGAGACCGTCTTCTGTGTCCAGATTATGTTGCGATTCGTAGTTCGGATTCTGCAGAAAGCTGCAGGGGGGAATAAGCCACTCATCTAGTTCATAAAGCGAGAAACAAAGGCAGGTTGAATATAGAGTCTAGACTCTAGACAGAAGCTAATTTAATTTGATTTTACAAATGACATATGATTTAATAATGAATGAGGTGCCAGAAATTGGCACACTGCTCATGACAGATGAAGGATAATTCCCGGATTATTATTTTTACTATCACTATCGAGAATCGAACCCACGACCTCAGTGTCTTTACTTCGCTTATTATAGGGAAACGGTGTTACTCACTAAGTCACCACGGCAGCTGCTAGGTTCGGAAAATGAACACATTTTTTTCAAGACCCCACGTTATAACACGCAATGTAATTATTTGACTGGTCTAGTTAGCAGGGGCGTCGATTGCTCTAAAATAGTGGGGGGGGGGCACTTCGCCTTCAAACAGCGAATCAAATAATACTCTGAGTAGCTATTGCGTGTAATAACTGTAATATATCTATGTCGTAATTTACCATTTACCCGTTTTTGGTATTTTTCACAGCATGTTGAAAAAAACTCAATTGTATTTAATCATTTTATGTCTGTCATTATTTAAACATTTTTTGTAGAAATAAGAAACGCAATACAAACTATTTCTAATATTTAACCTTTCACGTAACATAATATCACACATATGTTTAACCGAAATAAATCTTTTATTACCCTGTAGACAACAGAGGTCAATGTACATCAACTGATAACAAAATATGTTCGTGAAATATAAAACAAATAAACTGCATTTTGATCACACTTTGATATTGAAAATGATACGTAACAAAACCGTTTATTTAACATATTTCCATTTCGCGTACTTAATGACCAAGAACACACAAATGCTACGTGCAATTTTGAAATGCAAATTGACTGCTAAATTCCATGATAAATATACACTGGTGTTCGTGACAATAATTTATAATATTGCTATTACATTTGCATATGCGTATAATACGACATATAACGTCTTATTAGGTGCCATTAATAGTAAGCATTTATAGCAATTCATCCACGAAAGTGGGGGACATGTCCCCTGTGTCCCCCCCCCCCGCAATCGACGCCCATGCTAGTTAGCATTCTTCATCTAAAAGAAAAAGGTCATTAAGATGAGATAAAATAGAACCAACCTAACATTTGAAAGTTACACAGTGGAATTAATTAGCCATATAAAGTAGGAACAGCGGGCTTGTTCACCGTTCCCTTTCCCTATCTTTTACCCTTGGCTTCTTATACGTTCGATCATAGAGGATTTAATTCATGACATAATACAAAATTGGTGCATAAAATTAAAGATTAACAAAAGAAAAGAAAAAAATTCGCAAGAGAAATAAATTGGCCTAATTTAATTTAATTGTACGGTTGATTTCAAAAGTCGGAATATATTGGACCACACTTACATTACGGTCGACTTTTGTTTAATCGATCGTATTTTTGTAACATATGTTTCCTTATCGGAGAAATAGCCAGCGTTCGTGTCTCACTGGGTAACACCGTTTCCCTATAAGCGAAATGAAGATATTGAGGAGGTCCAGGTTCGATTCCAGATGGTGCACTGTTGGTAACTAATATAATCAGGGAGTTAGCCAATAGGCCGCTTTTGTCTGGCCTGAGCACTGGGCGGGTTTCTGGCCCTCCTTACTCATTATTATTATTTTGGATCTATACCCAAAACTTCTACGAGCATTTTACTGATACCCCTTTTAACTCAACTTCCTTTGACCGCCTCTGACGGAACCCAGTTTAGGACGCACAGGACACTTCGACAAATGTCCATATCTCGTTAGTATGAAAGCTGTTAATTGCTGATTTTTGCCTCGGAAGTAACAACCATGTCATATGAGGAGGGGACCTACAACTTTGTGTGGAATCGAAACTAAAGGTCGCAACATTACCTAAAAGTAGAGGACTGTCTGAAACAGACGCAAACGTCCCTTAATAATTACTCAGGAGGGCCAGAAACTGGCACATTGCTCAGGGCAAACGAAGCGGACCACTGCCCTAACTTATAGCTCATTATATACCAGCACCATCGGGATTCGAACCCCGATCTCATTGTCTTCGTTTCGACTATAGGAAACCGGTATTAACCACTGCACTGGCGCATCTTCGCTCAACTTCACTGATCTTACGGGAAGCAATGTAATCACATAGCCTGAACGATGTTGTCCCAAAGTATGAAACTTTAATGTACCATTATTATCGTACGGCGTAGTGCATCTTTTAGTGTAAAATTCAAATATCTTAAATCAAATTATCTTTCAACGGTTTAATGTTTATCTAATCTTATTTTTCAAATAAGTACGAACAAAACTATAAGCTATTTCCGACTGAGTTTGAGTTATGCAAATTTTAAGAATTTATAAATCCAACAGTATCCGTTTACCTCTTTGTATATTCACGGACATTATATACAATTAAAATTGATTGATTCCTTTGTACTGCATAGAGAAATTAAGTTAATTATTATTTTATATATATATATATATCTTTTTTTCCATTAAATATTCTAATTTACAATGAATGCACGTATAATATTGAAAAATAGATTTGTATTTTACGTGTAACTATTCTTTGTATAATAAACATAGTTCTCAATAAAATAAACAATAGACAAAGTTAATAAAGAATTGGACCGAATATGTTTAGATTAAATTGAAGTGTTAAAGTTAAATTAAATAGTAAAGTTCGGTGTTAAGGTATGTACCGACCCAGTTAGGCGAAGTTCGGTAGGTTGGATTAAATGTAAAGAAAATTCTTAAGTGTACTCAAGCAAAAGCTTCACGTATCATTGGGTATAACATACCTCTCCAAAACGTAGGCAGTTGGTGACGAACGGCAAATAGCAACTCGCCTCATTGACCGAAACAGTTGAAGGACATCTATATATAATTGGACCAACGAAGAAGTAAGCATGCGTAGCTACAAGCATATTGTTTTAGAAATTAAGGTGTCAATTTTGTTTCTCGTTCTGTTCTATGTCCGAAATTACTCACAGTTTAGAGACATTTACTAGTTTTATCAAGTGTTCACAGTAATGCAATTACGGTTAAGAGTACATTAGTTATCTTATAGTATTATGGCATTAACAAAAGCAAAAGTTAAACCTTATGAACTTGGCTTATGGTATTATGTTAATTTATGTTAATTCACACTTGTAACAGGTGTTCTATTAGACTTGCTGCTGTATAAACTACTTTAGGAAACACATCTGTGTAACTTAAAATAGAAAGATAGCTCTTTTATTTCAAAACAAAAATGTACGGCTCCGGAAAAAAGTTCACCCAAAACAAAATTTATGAAAAACATAAAAAATTACTAATTAGTTAGTAATGACTGGGTTTTGTTGTTGAAATTTTATTAATGTAACCACAAAATAATTAAAGGTGATTATTGAGTTTCGGAGCCACCTATTCTTTTGGATCCTGAATAGCCGAAAGTTGGTCACGTGGAAAAAACTATCGAACCTAAAACGACCACCTAGCCTAGTGTAACCTAACCCGGACGTAAGACTCACCTTGATTAGTCAGAATGGATGAAAACGGGCGGATCATGCAAATCTGGTGGCTCCGAAACTCAATATTAACAAAATAAAAGGATCACCTGAAGATCAGGGCCCCAGCCTTCTCTAGTTAGCCTTATAAGGCTAACTAACGAAAATATCACGACGAACCTAACCAATCGTTAGGTCAACTGTACGCCCTTGACGATTGGTTAGGTTAGGTCGTGATATTTTCGTTAGTTAAGCCTTATAAGGCTAACTAAAAAGGCTGGGGCCCTGATCTTCAGGTGATCCAGGTTTTTTTAAGGACTTATTGCCAGTTTTTAGACTTTGGCATAGTAGTTATTGAGATTACAAAAACCAAAACCTCAGTTCTCTACCATTCCTTTTTCCAAATTTCAAGAGCAGCCTTCAGTTACACACACACACACTATATATATATATATATATATATAATGCGCCTCCGTGGTGTAGTGGTTAACGTCGCTACGAATCCATCGGCCCTGGGATCGAGACCTGGTGATGGCAGGCGGCGCGCAGCAAAACCCAGCTGTTCATCCTTCTACACAATAAAGAAATTGGTTGGTAGATAAATGGATACCCTGGGTAACCTAGTGGTTAAGACGCTAGGCTGTTGGTGGGGCGTGATTCGGATTCCACGTTAAACTGTAGGTCTAAGGTGGAGTAACAAGCTTCGTCAGAACGAACAATTCAGGCGGAAGCCAAACCAAGGTTATATAATTATTAATGAATATTCATGTCGGTTAATAAATATTAATTAAAACTGAACTTAGATTAATGATGCTCTTCAAGACAATATTCTCTCAGTTGAAGTATTGCTTATTATATTATTTTTATTTTATTTTATTAATATTCATAAATTATATGAATAATAAATTATATAAATAAATTATATGAATAAATTTTATTTTAAACATCACAGTTAATCTTCATTAACATGATAAATATTTATATATTATCTAATGGAAGTTTCTCTACAAAAGTCCTCGAAACGAGTATCATCTTTCCTCCTTAACAAAATTTATAAATAAATGATTACCATCAAACTCGTAATTTAAAATAATTGTACCTCAAATTAGAGGGTAAAGAAAACGAAGGTAACGCAGAGGCGTGTGTGTGTGTGTATAGTGTCACTACATATGCACGATTCGTTATGCTTTGCGACGACATCGTAAAGAATTGTGCGTATGTATGCGATGAGGAGACAGCGTTGTTGTGGTGTACTTGCTGCGTGCTGAAGGGAACCAAACATTGAACAATGATTCTAAAGGCGATAAAGCCGCAAACGAGAAGTGGAATTATTAGAAAAGCAAGATTTTAAGCCTATCCTAAATAAGCTGAAAGCTCGTGCTTCCAATAAAACCCATTATCTATCTTGACTTTAGTTTAACTTTGTAATCGAGAGGATTCACCTAATAATTCTCCAAACTTACCCATCAAATCCCGAACCTCATTCATTTCCAGCGAAAGCCGAGTGAAACACATATGAAATCACAAAGACAGTATCACGATAATATATATATATATATATATATATATATATATATATATATATATACACGGTACATATAAAGAGAACTCAGAAAACCCCAATATTTAAGGATATTTTTCATTTTAATCTCAAGCGTGCACTCTCAAATTTAAAAAAAAAAAAAAAAAAAAATTTGGACGGGGCACTTCCTATATAACATTTTTAAATATTACAGTAGTGCCAAGTTCTTTTTGGCAATAGTATTTAAGCGAGCCATAAATATCTTCTTTTTTTTTTTTTTAAATGTCTTTCATTTTGTTTTTGTTTTTCTGCTTTACAGTTACTTTGCAGTTCGTTGTAAATTTTTCGTTGTTGCTTCAGTGGATTGTCACATACGTACTTGCAGTACGATATAAATACTTTAGCGTTTATTTATGAACTTTTGTATGTGATACTTTTTCTCTTTGAGAAAAGTAACTAGCATATTTACACTTTATTATTTATATATATTATATATATATATATATATAATATAATGCAAACCACGAGGAAAAAGAAAATATTTTTCCTTTTCCTTGTGGATTTGCATCATTCATTAATTTCACGTGTTTCATTGTGAAATTCATCCCATATATATACAGGGTGTAACAAAAGTCCGTTCTCACAAGGAAATAAGATACCTTCATATGAACTATAGTCTGCCAATAAACCTTTTCATTTTCATTTCATTTTCATAACAGAATTGAACGAGAAAATAGTTTTAACTATATATTCCAAAGAATACAATCAATTTACCAATTAATCCAGTACATGCTCGTCGTTCCAGTAACGATAACTGTGGCGATTCATTGTTCCATTTATATGAAAACAAGCCTCGTCGCTAAATAAAATATCGGAAAAGATTTCCCTATGAGGACAGACTTTTGTTACACCCTATATATATATATATATATATATATATATATATATATTCCATTTTGAAACATTCATTCTCCTAACAAATAAAATGCTACACTTGTAGTGAATTAAGTTATTTTTGTATTTCATCTGGATTTGTATACACCCATTTTTAAAACGGAACTTGAAATATGAAAGGAATATTTACTCTTTCACTATAAACTCTTACGTCGATGTAGAGACACACACACACACCGTTGGGGCTTAGTCGGTAACATCGTTTCCCTACAAGATAAGTGAAGGCACTAAGGTCGAAGGCCCTTTGGTGCTGGTTAATAATAATCCAGATGTTAACGCAATCTGCTGCTTTCGTCTGGCCTAAGTGCTGGGCCAGTTTCTGGCCCTCTTCACTGATTGTTATTACTTATATATACTCACCAAATTTTATTTGGATCTTGTGGGTTATAACCCATCATTTACTTCATTTTTCATATAATACAACGACCCACAAGATCCGGTTTTTTTTTTATGTAGAATTTAAATCTGAATCTATTTTCTTCTCTGATATTTCTTGTGCAAATTGATATTAATGAAGGTATAAGCAATTTATGGATCGATTAAAATCGATTGAAATAGTATGGTGGTCATTATTCGTTTTACCCCTGCGGGTCGATTTTGATATGAGAATAGGTTTTTCTGATGTATTTTGGCGTGTTTTATTCAAATCTGACCTTCATTTCTTGTACAAATGAATTATTGAATGCCCGGTTAGGTTAATTGAATGCCAGGTTAAGTCAACTGTACGCCATTGATGATTGGTTAGGTTGTCGTGATATTTTCATTAGTTTTAATGAAAATATCACGACTTAACCCAACTAACGAAAATATCACGACAACCTAACCAAACATCAAGGGCGTACAGTTGACCTAATCGGGCATTCAATAATTCATTTGCGCAAGAAATGAAGGTCAGATTTGAATAAAACACAACAAAAAACACCAGAAAAACCTATTCTCATATCAAAATCGACCCGCAGGGGTAAAACGAATAATTACCACCATACTATTTCAATCGATTTTAATCGATCCAAACATTGCTTATTTTTCCGTTAATATCAATTTGCACAAGAAATACCATGGAAGAAAATAGGGACCAAGTGTAGTTTACGTCCCCGTGACGCAAAAGGGGACACAAACTACACTAAGTCAAAGTTGGGGAACGTAAACTACACTAGGATCTTTAGGAGACATTTTTTAAATGAAGCCATCAAATAAAACGTCAAAACTAACGAAAATATTACGACTTAACCTAACCAATCGTCAATATATTGGTTAGGTTAAGTCGTAATATTTTCGTTAGTTTTAACGGATACCGGATATCAAGTATGATCCGGCCGGATACCGGATAATTAATTAACATTTGAATCACATTTTGTTGATAAAAAACTTCGTATTTCAAGTTTTTGTGTGTACTTTATTATTTTATTATGGCTAATGCCAGACGAAAAATATGAAATTATTGGAAACATAATGAAAAATATAACTATATATTTTCACACACAGTTATATTTATCACACATTTATCATTTACAGTTAATAGTTATATATTGAGAAAGAAAATGTTTTTCTCATTATATATATATATATATATAAGTTCATGTCTTATTTTCGGTTTATGGATTTTTTTTTAGAGAATAATGATTTTGTAAAATTAGTAGGAACCATAAAAGTTTATTGAACGACTAGTTAATTGCAAGTTGTAAAATTTTATGCCCTTAAGAATACATGATCCGGCCAAATATCCGGCAATTATCCGGTATCCGGCCATTTCTTGATTCGGTCGGATTATCCGGTATTCGGCAAAAATAAAAAGCCAGATATCCAGTATCCGGTTATCCGGCTATATTGTGATCCAGTACTTCCTTAGTTAAAATTACCCAAGAGTTCGTCATCTTGACCAATTTGAACCAAGTTTTTTTTTTGTACCCAACTAGGTTTGATGACAAAGTGGTTATGTCATTAACTGAGTTTGGTTGTCACCCTTCTGTTATAATAATTATACAGTACCGATTTAACCAAATAAAAATTTAATTGAATGTAATTTAGTAATTATTATGTTCTATATAATAATTTACAGTTTTCTCTTGAAAGTTCTGAAATAACTTTCCAATTTGGAAGCTTATTATATATATTAATCTAATTAAACAAATCTATGGACTGTTCCAAGCCAGTCTTAGGAATGGGGTGGAGATGAAATGACGAGCCCGCTGCACGTAATGTACATAATGTATTTGGCTCAACCCAGTTCTCTTTTATGAAAGGGGACTTATAGCTCCCGGTTGGTGATTTGACCGACCATTTCAATGACCCCCGTTAGACGGAGGTCGTACAACCGAATATCAACTAACCTACTGAAACAATTTGCCATTTTAAATGAAAAGGAGCTACGTCGTGGCTGATATCGTAACACTGCTTCCAGTCGATCTGCGAAATTAAGCGACATTGACTCTGGACGGGAGACCATCCTCCGTGTCGAGATTCTGTGGCGACCCGTGGTTCGGATCCCACGCAAAGCCGTAGGTCCCCTCTCGTCATATGACCTTAGATGTTGCGAAGGAGTTTAAACAACAATCAAACAAACTGGTTGAAAAAGGTAACTTATCCGTCTGTATATCATTGTATAAATATAGTATACCATATTTATACAATACGACCAGTGAAGCACTTAGCTTGGACAAGTGAACGATACTATAGAGGCACAGAGGCACCAGCAAAACAAGTTTACATTTACAGTGTATTATTCTCCCGCACTGATGAGCAGTTAGGCTCATCAGCCCGTTCAGCCTCGTGTTTAATAATGCTAATATCAGTGGTGGGCAAATTACTAAGATTTCTTAATCTAGTAAAAGTAGAATTACTTTCCGAAAATAGTAATGAAGTAGAAGTAAAATTACTATCTTAAAATAAGTAATGGATTAAAAGTAAAAATTACTGATGTCCGAAAAGTAAGTAAAAGTATAAAGTAGAAATTACTTCTCCGGATTAATTAATTATATATTGCTTTTCAATGTCTATTTTTATTTGCATAAGACAAATTTGCACCACTGATATTCTAGTAATAGGATTACAATTTTAACTATTAGTTAATGCATTCGTGATTCACTATAATGCTAAATTGCGGATATTACTGAAGTTTATACTTTACATTACGCGAGAGACACTACCACTCAAAATTTGCTGCAGTTTAATTTTACCAACAACTGATTTTCAAAGTTCTTGTCACTGATGCGTGAACGACGGGGTGTAAAAATTAACCATTATTATCAATAATATGGGATTGGAGAATAAACAGCCTTGGGAGATCGGGTAAAAAATAAAAGAAAAATATAAAAAAGTAATTGTATAGCTTTTTTACAAAAGTAATGAAGTAAAAAGTAGTTACTACTGTATCGATAAATTTTTAATCGATTACGAGTAAAAAGTAGTCGTTCAGAAAAGTAATTAGTTACAAGTAGATTACTGGAAAAACTACTTAGTTACTGTAATCGATTACAAATGCTTCGTTACTTGCCCACCACTGATTAATATAAATACTATGTAGCCATGAAGTACTCTACAGGGTGTCCCGTAAGTCTGGACCCATAGGGAAAAATAATAAAATTACAAAATAGTCCAAAAATTTATTACATAATCTGTTCAAAGTGTCCGCCGTTGTGTCGCACACATAGTTGAAGACGCAATCTCCACTGCGACAGCACTTTCTGAATCACAGTCGCAGAAATTTCTTGACACGCCTCCACAATGCGTGCTTTAAGGTGGAAAATGTTCTGAAGTTTGACCTCGTACACTTTGGCTTTCAAGTGGCCTCACAAATAAAAATCATAATAAAAATAATAAAAAAATAATAATAATAAAATAATAATAATAACATAATAAAAAAATATATTATAAATCCCTATGGGTCCAGACTTACGGGACACCCTGTAGGGGTTAAAGCAGACATATCAACTCTCACGGATTTTAAGTCAATAATAATAATAATTACAATAATTATTAATATTATTATTATTATAATTATTATAATAATAATAATAATAATAAAATTGGGGAGAATGAGAAATCCCACGGATTTTCATATTTCAAAGGTTGACGTCTCTGTTAAAGTGATTAGTGCATACCATACAAAATTGGTTGAACAGCGGCGCCGATTTCAACCAATTTACTGAGAAAACCTTTGAAAGAGGTTATAGCATTGGCTTTTTGACTAGTTAAAAAGGTTGGTAATGGCTAAATATAGTTCACTTATATACAATGGCGCTCATAAGCATTCGTACAGAGAAATATTTCAGTTGTGTTCGTCCTGAACACCATGTATAGGATAGGTATGAAAAGTTTACCTTCATTTGGAATAATTTAACGAATAAGAAAAATAGTTTAACATCAACATAAAATGTAAAACATCAAAAGAATTTGAGAGGCAAAAATAAAAAAGCTAAAATGCAAAAGTTTTCGTTCATTTATTTATAAAATTATTTAATATTTTGGGTGTACATCCTGGAAGAAAGTTCTCTGGACAGACGAGACCAAAATTGAATTATTCGGAAACAAAGAGTAACGGTATGTTTGGCGAAAATCAAATACTGCATTCAAGGAAAAATCACCACATCTTTCCTAAGGTTACATATGGTGGTGGTGGTTTGCTTCTTTGGGGATGCTTCAGTGGTTCTCGTCCAGAATAGCTTGTTTTCATCAGTGTAATCTTTAATTCGAAGAAATATGAGGAAATTTTAGAAGAATGGGTCGCAATTAGGTACTGCAATGAGATAATGATCCAAAACATAAAAATAAGAGCACCATGAAATGGCTTCAACAAAAGAATTTCAAGCTTCTCGAATGGCCCAGTCAAAGCACAGATCTCAATTTAATCGAGAATTTATGGTTTTATCTGAAATAAAGTGTCCGCGAGAGAAATTCTTCGAATTTGAATAAATTGCAACAATATTCTTTTGAAAAGTAAAAATTTCTACTGAGAGATGTCGAAACCTCGTAGAAAAAGACCCAAAATGAATCATTGAAGTCATTCAAGCAAAAGGTGGATGCACAAAATATTAAATAATTTTTAGATCACCTGAAGAACAGGGCCCCCAGCCTTCTTTAGTTAGCTTTATAAGGCTAACTAACGAGAATATCACGACCTAACCTAACCAATCGTCAAGGGCGTACAGTTGACCTAACGATTGGTTAAGTTAGGTCGTGATATTTTCGTTAGTTAGCCTTATAAGGCTAACTAAAGAAGGCTGGGGGCCCTGATCTTCAGGTGATCCTAATTTTGTAAGTAAATGTACAAAAACTTTTGTAGTTTAACTTTTTTATTTTCCTAAAATTCTTTGACGCTTTACATTATATGTTGGAGTTAAATTAATTTTTGCATTTGTTAAATTTTTCCAAACGAACGGTAAACCTTTCAATTTAGTGATGCGCCGGAGCTCCGGCTCCGGCTCCAGCCGAGCAGGAGTTTCGGCCATTTTAGAAAACCTCCGGCTCCAGCCGAGCAGGAGTTCCGGCCATTTTAGAAAACCTCCTGCTCCGGCAGGAAGTCTCACTAAACTCCGGCCTCTGGCCGGAGGTGCCAAGTACACCAAACTCAATTCTGACAACTTTTAGTTTTAATTCTATAAAACTATAAAACCTCATTTCTGCACCTATCCGAATATTTCAGTTCTCAGTGACTGTAATAATAATTTATTTTATGAGTGATCAGTGATTGTATTAATAATTAATTGATTTGATATAGGCTACTTTACTCAGCATTCAGCAAGACATCATAAGTTTCATAACCTGAGGATATTCTGTTCAATGAGAATTTTTAGAGAAATTGGCACACACAAAGCATAGAAAGTCGACTTTTATAAAGTTTAAGTTATTAAAGACAATAATTTAAAATAGCAGGACTACAATATATAAACCCTAAATAGATGAGACGATGGACCACACACACACACACACACACACACTAAAATAAATCAATTGGCCGGAACCCCCGGCCTCTGGCCAGAGGAAAAAACACTAAGCCGGAGGTTCCGGCCCTCCGGGCTCCGGCCAAAATCTGCCTCCGGTACATCACTACCTTTCATAACTATCGTATGCATGGTACAAAAGATAAGGACGAATATAATTGAAATATTTCTCTGTACGAATACATACTCATGAGCGCCACTGTAGTTTAATTAAAGTGGTTCGAACCGTCGCGTCGTTCCCTCTAAAAGTTAGTTAAAAGCGGCATTGGTTGAAAGTGGCAGTAGTAAAATCACTTTTCATTGATCGAATTGACCAACTTTCATTTTCATTGTCCTTTTCTACCACAATTAAGATACAGTTCTAAATTTTCAGAATAAATTCGCCATCACGTATATTTAACTCGCTAGTGGCGAACAGGAAAGTGGGTATATATATGTGTGTGTGTGTGTGTGTGTGTGTATGCGCGCGCGAAAATATTGAAAATTTTCACAAATTATTTAAAATAAAGGAGCAAATACACTTACAATTAGTCCAAAACTTTGACTTAAAACCTTGAATGTTCCAGCGTCATGCATGCCCGTGTAAAGCCATGGAGAATGGGTAGATGATTCCTGCGGTGATGCCTACATGAATGAATGAATAAATGAATGATTGACTCAACCAATGAATGACGAATCGATCAATGTTATCTTTAACTTAAACCTTTTCTTATATAAACATAATTAATTTTTGCGCTTATGTATTAAGATTAACGTATATACGCAAATAGGTTGTTAAATGTACAGGGTGCTCCATAAATTCCTTTTCCTACTAGAATAGGGTGAAGGGTAAAGGGACTTACGGGACACCCTGTACAATAGAATAGAATATAATAGAAAAATATTTGATGCGTCGCGCGAATTTAATTAATTATTTTAAGTTAACGAAACCACATAACGCTTCTTACTAACTGAAAATTTACCTTATTGCATTACTATCTAAGATCTAATTTACCGTATCAGCCTTTAATATGCAGATTTTTAGTACTGTCTGTAGTATTTTTAGTACTGTCTGTAGTTTGTACAGTATCTCTAAACATAATTGATTTGTTATAAGAGTTACAGTACTACAGTTTCAATACGAAAGTGAGAATATACGAATATATATACAAACAAGAAGGTTAAAACCAATCGTAAAACTAAGAATGAAATAAAGAACAGCGAAAATAAAACCAAACTATTTTCAAGGCGAGCAGATAGATGATCTTTCTTCAAATTAAATTATTAAATATTAATAATAATTAAAAAAAAACTATTAAAATAATACATAAAAATTTACTAGAAAAAAATTATGAAATACTTTTTTAAAGAAGTGTTTACGTTGACTTTAAATTTTACTATTAAAGATAATAAGGAAAATAAGTATCATATATTTTACGAGATATTCGTCAAATTTATTTACATCAAATCTCACCTTTTCAGTCAAGCGGTACCTTTGATTAAAAAAAAACAAAAACAAAAAAAAAAGAAGAAAAATTCTTAGAGAAAATTTGTTTGATTATTTTTAGCAACTTGTAAAAGAATTACTAAGTTTGCCAAATTTTAGAATGAACCATTATATAAAATGAAATTTAAGATTAAAATTATATATATATATATATATATATTTTTTTTTTGGGTGTGGGTGTGTAAAAGAGAGAGAGAGAGAGAGAGAGAGAAAATGGTAGAAACGGATAAATTGTTTACAAAGCTAAAGATGAAGATAGACAGAAGCTTTGTTTTTACTAAAAGTGCCGCCCTACTGTCCTAGAATTATGCAGCTCGTTGCGTCATTGCTATTTAGGAATGTCTGTATTCTCAGCCTGATCCCTGACTCAGATATATATATATATATATATAGGAGAGAGAGAGAGAGAGAGAGAGAGAAATTTCCTTTGAACTTCAGTCGTGAATACATATAATCTTAAAACAGTTTATGTGAGTCATCCATCAAACAGACGCAGGATAACAACGGTAATCAGTGCAACACCTTTTCAGGAGCAAGATATACCTTAGGACTGAGTTTTGTTGATTAAATCACAGACTCATCATGTCCATTAGCTTCCTGTATAAAGTAAACACACACTTACATTAAAAAGCGGCATATTTATGCTAATTTATTAGAATCTGTTGTTGACAGTTATAGACTAAATAATTACAACAATTAGTCAGACTTATTCAAAGCCTAAATGTTAATTATAAATAATTATAATTAACATAATTATTATAATTAATTATAATTAAAATAAGTGAGACTACTTAATTAAATAAAATCTAAATGAGCCTCTTGCCGTTCAGACTGAGGTTGGACCTGGGAATACATATTATTATCATTTCACCTTGGGGACATAGCCAAAAGACCCCCCATGAATATCTCCCCTTCACCAAAAGCGTCTAAAATATCCCCTTAAATACCCCATTAAATACCCCGAAAAATTCTCCCCCTGAAAGACCCCAGTTTTGGGGGGTTTCATTTATTGCCTTGTCGTTGGCATTTTATTTTTAGCTTAAGTTTATTTCTGAGTATGCGGAGAAAATGAACAACATATCTAAAAACCACGTCCATTGTCAAGTTTGGAGGTGTTTGAGAAGCTTGCATTGCGGTACAGACAGAGAGAGAGAGAGAGAGAGAGAGAGAATTATTGCCGTTTAGTACAATAAAGCATTCATATATATATCATATATGCATCTTAACATACACATATACTCAAAAATGTGTAAATGTATTCATATAAAACCTTTATGGCTTTTACTAAAGGAAAAATGTGTGTATATACAAGACGGTGAGCTTGGTTTTAATGCATGGAATACCAGGTACTACAAATCGATGAATCGGTACAGAATTTAAATTCTGTACCGATTCATCGATTTGTTGTACCTGGTATTCCATACATTAAAATCAAGCTCACCCTCTCGTCTATTGTTAATTTCGCAGCCAACCCTTACCTAAAAGAAAAAGAAATATATTATAGTCACCACTGAAAATTTCTATGATGCGAGACTTTTGCGCCACCCTATATTGTAAATCCTATTTTGATTTTAATTTTTAATGTTCCATAATGTCTTACCTAAATTTCTTATGAAAAATTGTTGATGATGCTGTCCATGGGATTAGGTTAGGGAGTGTGATTGAGTAGGAATGACACTGAGGTTCTGATCCTTCTGGGTCAGCGAGCCAGTGTCAGGATTTTGAAGGTGCCAATAGGCTATACAGGCAATCCACAATGTCTTTCTCGTAAATGTTGTTCAAATTTAGTATAGAGTAGCATTCTGTACGCTAATGTTGCAGTAATTAAGTATATATAAGCGAGTGATTCAATCAAAATACACCATCATGCACCATCTGATACAGAGTTACTATAACTGTAGTGACACGGGTTTAGATCCTTTATAAAGAAGATTTTTGAGCATTCTGTTCATAAAAACTAGCTGTTAAAAACTAAATAATGCTCTTTCAAACAAATTTATGATCATAAACATCAGTTTTGCACTGCTGATTTTGAAGCTAATGGCATAACAAGCTGCCGGGTGATGTAGCAGGAAAGCCAAACGATATATATTGTATGAAATATTTAATGAACAAATGTCCGTCTTTAATCCTATATAATTAAACAAATTCAAAGAAGAAAATTGGATTTTCTTTCATAAAAAACACATTCTAAGCTTTATTAGGCTTTCTTTACACATTCTGTGTCCTAGTTTAGTATACCATTTCAAGTGTATTGTTCACTTGTGTTTTGGTTATACGTTTCAGCTGAAGTGTATATACAGGGTGTCCCATAAGTCCAGCATCATAGCAGAAATTCATATTTTTCTATTTCTACAAACCATAATTCATAGTTTTCTCTTTCTACAGGCCATAATGTCTGTGAGCAAGGAAGAACGAATCCAGATAATTCTACTCATAGGAAATCGGAGTCAAAGAGACTTTGCAACAAGTCTGCTAACACAACTCTGTGTTATTGGCTCGCGGTCTGGATGCAGTCTGTTAAATTCAGCAGCGGCGGTCTCTTGACTCCGATTTCCTATGAGTAGAATTATCTAGATTCGTTCTTCCTTGCTCACAGACATTATGGCCTGTAGAAAGAGAAAAATATGAATTATGGTTTGTAGAAATAGAAAAATATGAATTTCTCCTATGATGCCGGACTTATGGGACACCCTGTAGAGAGTGGCCAAAAGTCCCTTTGTAGTGGAATTACAGCCCTTGTTTTTCAGGCAAAGGGGCTTTGTGGCCACCCTGTAGTTTATGGCTGTTCGTTAGTAGTTTGCTACATTTCAGCTTAAATGTGCATTAAATTATACTCTTGAAATATTACATTTCAAAATGAACGCAGAATGTGTATGAAATGTGGGATCACCTGAAGATCAGGGCCCCTTCTTTAGTTAGCCTTATAAGGCTAACTAATGAAAATATTACGACCTAACCTAACCAATCGTTAGGTCAACTATACGCCCTTGACGATTGGTTAGGTTAGGTCGTTATATTTTCATTAGTTAGCCTTATAAAGCTAACTAAAGAAGGCTGGGGGCCATGATCTTTAGGTGATCCGAAATGTGTAACAGGGTTCAGAGTGCAGATACAGTACGATACTCGAATCTAAGCGAGACTGCTGTCATATATTTAATGCTGTATAAGGCTGTATCCACAGGGTAAACAAAATCGTAGAACTAAAGAAATTACAAAAATTAATAAGGACTTCCTACATGATGTGGTAAATAGTAACTCGTTAGATAGTTTTAAGAAACAATTAGACGCTTTTAGGAATGAAAAAGATGAACTGTAAATTTTGTAAATAATGTATATCTTTGCTAAGTATATGTAGGTTACGACAGTAGTTTTGTAAATACAGAGTGTTTCAGGTCGACCCTAGAAATATGTTAATTGGATTTACTATGACAAACTTCAAATACCAAATACAAACTAAGCCAATTTCCATATTTCTAAGGTCGACCTGAAACGCCCTGTAGTTTAACAATAATTAGATAACTTGAAATAATATTTTGCAAAATTCTATCTCGTAACCGAATATTTATCCGACTTGGTAACCTCGAGAAGAAAAATGGTGTCAATAATCCAGCAGGGTTGAAGCACCTTAAACAGAAAAAACAAACAACCTCGAGAAGCCAGAATGGCTTCATGTTCTTCAAATATGATGTAAACAAGTGAGGTAAAGTAAATTGCATTTTAAACTAAACTTGTAGTTATAAAAAAGTACAATAAGGAAATATTACTTAATGAATTTAAACAATTAATCCTCTGGGTTATAGGTTCGGTTGTTATTATTATTATTACTACTACTTAGGATGGAAGTAATGAGTTCGCTTAAGTAAAGAAATTATTTAAAATTCTAGACTAAAAAAGAGAAAAATGGATTTCATGAAGAAAATTTTAATAAGTGAAACACACACACACACACGTGTGTGTATATATACATACTTGTATGTAGTTTTTGTTTTTACAATATAGGCTGTACAGTATATTTGAGACGTGTTACGGTGTTATATAATTTAAATCCTTTTAAAAATTATATTGAACAGTTAAAGCAATTTTTATATATTTGTCATACAAGCGAAAAGTATTCCTTGATTCAGAAAAAGGTTTGAACAGTCGGATATAATTGGTAATAACTACCTTATGAAGTTGTTCTCTTACATCACTGACGTTGCTGCTTGTTAAGTAACACGCCAACAGACATTCACTTCTTCATAACACCACAACAGTACATACAGTACATACACTAAACTTCAACTGTTAGTCTTATCGTAATTCCAAAATGAGAGATCATTTACGAGAGAAGATATAAAGACTTTTCGGTGCTGGTTAAGTGTGCGGTCTACCTACGATTCGGCGGTCTACCTTTTAATTATAGCTTCTTATCTTGTTTACTAATTGTTTGTTTACATCCCATTGTCAATCGCCCTTGACGATTGGTTAGGTTTAGTCATGATATTTTCGTTAGTTTTAACGAAAATATCATGATTAAACCTAACCAATCGTAGGTAGACCGCATACTACAGCAGCACCGACTTTTCATTGCCATTCATATCAAATAGGTGGGTATACTCTACTGTATATAGTAGCTGTGTATCAGTACACCGCCAACAGGAATGTTGTTGAAGCCTTCAAGTAAAGTACTTTTATGGTCTTTTTTGTACCTTTAACTTTGTACTATTAGAGCATTCTATCCACCACAAATAATTAAACCTAACTGGACTTAAATCTAACTGCAATAAGATCGAACTCGTCAGACTGGAAGACATAGAATTCGATTTTATTACATTCAACTTGCTTCATATTACATGTTTATATTTCTGAGTATATATGTACCTTGAAATTTATTTCTGTATTTATTTTATAGAATTTCTATAACCTCAGTCTATACTAATTCACACTGATCTACTCCTCCCCCCCCCCTCCCCTAAAAAATGGCCACCCTGTTTTCTGGACATCTGGACACGAGCGGATATTCCAAAGCCTAGTTTATGTGTTTCAAAATGACGGATATTATAAATAGGGGGTTCGCCTTGCCGACATGCCGGAGACTATTAGTTTGTATGAGAGTTCTCCTTTATCCAGGGCCGTGTTGTATGCCACCAAAAATGTAGTCAAAAGTAACAGACAGTTGCTGAAAGATACTCGCATTTTACGTACATCCGTTGCTAGTATACTTTCAAAAATCTACAAAGAGAAAGAAACATTAAAAAAAAGGTCACCAGTAAAATCTTAAAAAGGAACTCGGTGAAAGGAGCATATCAGCGCTCGATGTGCCTGAACTAATCGTCGGGATTCTTTTGTTGGCCTCACCTACTCGACTGGAGTGACTAAAGCCTATATCACACGGCCGTTAGTTGTCGTATTTCACCGCTGAATCGTGTCGTTTACATATTAATCAGCAAAAATCAGGATCTGAAAATGTATCGAATGTATTAATCCCTATTCAGCGACAAGATTTTGAAAAATTAATTAATATGTAATTAATATGTAAACAACTATAATCGGTTTTACGCGGGGCACGATTCAGCGGTGAAGAACGGCAACAAACGGCCGTGTGATACTGATATGGACTTCACAGTAGAGTTCGCCAAGACCTCCATCACCTTGGCTATGCGGAAGACGCGTAGTACATAGAAATATTTCCTTTCTAATAGAAAGACGCAGTAGAAGAGAAGAAGAGGTGAATAATGCGCTTGATTTCTGGAAACATACGTATGGCCTTCTCTTGAGAATCTGGATTTCAACAGTTCATATCTGAAAGTCAAATTTACGAGCGAGTAGTTGTGAAGTCTATCTGAAGCTTTCTATCCTCAGGATCTTCTGCCCACTGTCGGAATACATTTGATACGAAGGTAAAACGAATTTGGTGTTAGTAGAAGAACACTTAAAGTCCACTATAGGTGTGTGAAAATCTTGAGGAACCATCTACGTCCATTATATCGGGAAATACCTTAATTTTGATCGGTTGTTTTAGGAAGATAAACCCCCATATCACACTTCTGTCGTGACCATAAAATTGAAAGAAAGGTAAAAAATTAATTTCTTCCCTGGATACCCAAAATCCCTGACATGAATCCCAGTTAACATCTGTGGTGGGATCATCTACATCAGGTGGTAATTTGGGATATCCAGGGGAGGGGTAGGTAATGGAAGCCCGCCAAAAATAAAAATAAATAAAAATAAATAAAAATAAAAAAATAAAAATAAAAAACAAATCTCGCTTTCAAATCACAAAAACCCGTATGGCCTATGGCCTATAATTATATATAAATTCACAATTATACTAAATTTAGGTTATGTTTAAAGGCCACTTTAGGTTTAGGACGGGTAAACGGGTAATGGGGTGAGCAGTGCCGCTCCAGGTGGGTACTGGAAGTAAGTGGGTTGAGAACCCATGATCTATACCTAAAGCGAAGAACGTACCGTCCACATCCCAACACGTAGCAGCTGAAGGAAACCCTCAAAAAGATAGAGCCAACCCGAACCAAAACGTTATTCAAAATTTATAGATTCTGAACTTCAATCTTTGTAAAGAGTGGTGCCACTAGGCACTAAAATAAAAGTTTTCATTCTGCGCATGCGTTTTCCTTATACTACTGACCTTTACTCCTTGCAACTCTGCCTTTCATTACTGGTGTGGAATGGTTAAATTGTGAACATTCCCGCACAATGTTAGCGAATAATTCAATTTTCAGTTTATTAATATTATTTTATATACTCATATACAAAACAACCTTTATACATCGCACTTGTTTCAGATTTTTATTCACCAAGTTAATGAATACAAATTATATCATAAAATTATTTCAATGCGAGGTCATTGGTAACCATAGTAACGAAACCAAATAAAAATTTTTATTTCTTTTCATCCAACGAACAGTTGTTTGGGTTTTAACACCTAATTGAATAGGGTTTGGTATGTGACATGTATAGGTAAATAAAAATACTGAATTTTAATATGAGAAAATGTTTTAGTGTAAAAATTTGAAGATGAAAATGCTAATATTAAAAGGTTGAATGTTTATACAAAATAAATTGACCTTGAACAATCAAGGCATTAGCAAAGAGGCTGGCACCATCTTTACATAAACGAACAATATATATATATATATATAATATATATATATATATATATAGACGAGAGAGAGAGTATGAATAAATACAATGTTGAGAGCTCAACACTGCTTATATATATATATATATATAATATATATATATATATATATATATATATATATATATATAATTAAGATGTTTTAATTAAATTTGTACACACTAAAATTAAAAACGAACCCACTAACAAAATAAACTAAATAATTACATTAATTAAAACAAAAACAAAAAAAATTCACAGAATTTGAACAAAAAATGATTGAAAATGATTTTTTTTTCCAACGTCACCAAGTTTCATCAAAGTGAAATATATTTTCACCCGTTTTTTGTTTTTGTTTTTTTTTCATTCCATTAAACAGAATGTTAATTCTGTAAAACCGTTAAATTAACTTCGACTAATGCATTATCGAACCTTTAAACACTGAATTTAAAGAGGATTACTTAAACACACGATAAGCAAATAGCGAACTAGAACGAACTTAGTAAAATGACAAGTTGCGCCCTCAAAGAATTCGAGGTCTATGATTTTATTACAGTTCAGAAATTCTCCAATAATTATCATTACACAACAGTAAAAAAAAATATAGATTAAACAACTGTAAATATCGATAAATACCTCAGAATTTAAATCCGTAAAGAATGTATTTCTATTCGTTTCTAACCGCTGAAGAAGATACCAAAGCTTCCGAAACGTGTGTGTGTGTGTGTGTGTGTGTTTTGTGTGTGTATACACAAAATGATCATCACAAAACCTTGAAACGTTCTATGGTAATAATTGTTTTACATTTTCTTAGTTTAAACAGGTGAAAAAAGCTTTTTAAATGAAGTCAGTCGAGCTATTCTAAGTGAAAACAGGTGTTAATTCTAATTTAAATTTTAGACTTGTCATTGAATAACATTGGTGAAAAAGACATTTTTATTCTTGGAATTTTCAAACACAATTCTAGTGTCGTATCTGAAATATTTGGTTACTATTATTTTTAAGCTTTGCTCGGGTTTATTATATACATACATATACATTATGTGTGCGTGTGTGCTCACATCTATATTTAACAAATACTAGCAGTTTAACCGTCAACATCAAAATAAACCGCACAAATAGCCTTTTACCACAACTAAGCTTAAATTAACTAATCTGATAACTAAATCGATTGGAAAGCGAAACTAAAATTATCCAGCCATTTAATTTTGAGCGATTTGACTTCAACTCAAAGATCCTAAACTGAAGAGTATGCAATCAAATATGGTAGTGAAAGTAAACAGCTGCAACGAAACAACACAACAAAAATTATAACAGAAAACAAAGGATAGTTTACAATTATCGACAAAATATAGAGCCACCCGTCTCACTTAGTGATTTAAGATTATGTTTTGTAAACATTCGTTTGTAGGTGTCATTAAGGGCCCTAAGGTTCACTAAAACTACGTTTAGTTCCATTTTTATTAAGTTGTCAGTTCACTTACGAAGACATTCGCTCTGAAGGAAGATTTACTAATGTCACTTGAGCTTTCAGTAAAGGTAATTATTTACACGTTACAAAACCAGTTGCATAATTGAATTTTAGTTAAAGAAATATGATAGTCACAAATCGTTATGGGCAAAGAATAAAATGAAACCCTGATAAAGTGAATTATTGCTTCGTTCGTGTATCATTTTGCATAAATTAAATAATGTTACACTTTTTAAGACTATTTTTCATTTTACGCAATACAGCATTTTCCTTAACTAATTTATGTAATTATAGTTTATATTTTAAACAGGAACTATTATTATTATTTTAAATATTTGAACTCTTGTACACCTCAAAATGCTTGAAAATCGGAGGAACTATGAGTCCACCGAGACCCTCCCCAACCAAATTCCTATCTTCTCCAAGGAAGAGATATGTCCCAGCGTGCCATATCCCAACAGCTGAGAGTTTCCAGAACAACAATACAGAACATCATTGGATGATCTTTCGAACTGGGGCATTTCCGAAGCCGACCACGATCTGGAAGGTCAAAGAAGTTGACTGAAAGAGACGAGGGAGTTGTAGAAAGAATTTCACTTAGAGATCGACGACAATCGTCCACTTAAATCCGAGCAGAATTAGAAGAACAGACTGGAATTTCTGTCTCTTCGCGTGTTAACAGACATACATTGGTGAAGTAAAACTTCATGGGCGAATTGCAACACACAAACCAGCCATTTCGAAGGCAAATCGACGTCATCGTCTTGCATGGGCAAAGCAAAGAAAAATCTGAACACTTGAATTGTGATCCAAAATCTTTTGATCGGACAAATCCAAATTAATTTAATCGATTGAGAAATGATGAGCAGGTGTTCGTTCGATGTCGCCCTGGAGAAGAGTACTATCTTGACTTTATAGTGAGGGAGGAACTGGATCAGTCATAGTTTAGACTTGCTTCTGCGCTGCAGAACCAAGTCCAATTTATCATGTTGGAGGAATTATAAACTCCATACGGTGCGTGTGTCCATCATAGAAGAAACCCTATTTCCTGTAGCTTTTTGAGGGTCAGTGGATATTTCAACGGGACAACGATCCTAAACACACCTCCAGACACAAAATCCTGGATGCAAGGAAAAAATGCCAGAAATCCTTCCCTAACCATCATATCGCGACAGTATGTGACTGGCTGAAAGCCAATAAATTATAATTTTTCTTAAATAAAAATAAAACAAACTTCCTTCTAATCACCCAAAAAAAAAAAGAAAATAATACCAGGTTCAAATATTAATATCATCGTAATGGCATGTCACTGAAAAGAAATTATTAGTCGTGTTTTGATGACAAACTCTCATTTCGTCAACATACTGAAAATATAAATCATAAACTATTGAAATTCTCATTTATACTAACAAAATTACATTTCCCTCCCACGAATGTACTTAAAACGCTATACGAAAAAAAACCACATCTCACATACACCATTACTGCTTATGAAAGTGCGTGTGATTACATCACTAACCCCTTAATCATAAACCAAAAGAGAATTATTAGAAAAATAAATAAGAACGATTATTACGCTAATACTCGTAAATCAAAGTCTTTAAGCAACTGCATATATTAAAATTTAAAGACGCATCTGAAGTACAGATGCGTTCCCTAATGTTCAGAGTCACAAAACAATTGCCTTGATTATATTAATTGAGAATATAATGGACAATCTCAGATACGTCACGAGCATCAAACAAGCAGGCCCGTAGCCAGGGGGAAGGGGAGAGGGGTTGTCGAACGCCCCCCTCCCCCCCCTTGACAGGAAATGTCCACTTTTGTAACCGTAGTTATAACATATAATGTGATATTATATATATATAACATTTAATAAATAAAACGCTTGCATTTTTTTAAAACTTCACAAACTACTCTAAACTACTCTAAACCCCCTCTGCAGTGACTTGGTCGTCACACCAAAAGGTCCGCCTTTCTACAATTTTGACCCCCTCCCCTCCTTGGGAAGTCCTGGCTACAGGACTACTGAACAAGGTATATGGAGAGTGAATATATTCCAACGGTAAACTATGCTCTCAATGTATTAGAAATTGTTGTACGTATTTGGCGGTGGAATTATGGAACAATTTAAAATCAGTCAATGCTCAACTTATCCTTTATAAAAGCGATTAAATTTAAATTCCAAAGTTACTTAAGATATTCCTTTCTTTATTACTGTTATTATTTATCAGGTCATCCCATAAGTAAGTAAGTCGTTTTTAGATCGGAATTTGAAGGACAAAAAAAACTCAACTGAAACTTTTAATCTGGTATATATTTTCCATCGGAATCAATGACACTCTGCCAACGTCCTACAAGCTTTTCGATGCCATGTTTATAAAATTCAGGCGGTTTTGAGGCAAAAAACGTACAAAGGACTGGTGTGCAGGTCATCTAAAGAAGTATACTGTTTCTCGTCAAGATAGTTTTGCAGACTCCTGAAGAGATGATAATCTGAAGGCGCAAGGTCTGGAGAATATGGAGGATGTGCAAGTTTTCCCACCCAAAACTCCTCAATTTTTGCAGAAGTGATCCGAGCGGTATGAGGACGTGCGTTGTGGTGGAACACGATTCCTTTCCGATTAACCAAAGAAGGTCTCTTTCTTTTAGTGCAGTGTTCAATCGATCCAGTTGTTGACAGTAGACTTGAGCGGTGATTGTTTGGTTGTGTGGTAAGGTTTCAAAGTGTATTACACCCCTTTATCCCACCAAACACTAAGCAACACCTTCCGAGGGTGAAGATTTGGTTTTGGCTGTGGTGTCGCTGGTTCTGCGGCACAAACCCACTGTCGACGGCGCTTAACATTCTGGTACAGTATCCACTTTTCATCACGTCACTAAACGGTGCAAAAAACGGATCTTGGAGTTCACGGGAATGAAAAGCTGTGCTAATGTTACCCACACCCTCAGATTGTCGACCGACAATTCATGTGGCACCATTTTCCTAACTTAGGCACTTTCCCGAGTGTTGCAAATGTCGATGGATGGTGGACGGGGATGAATTGAGTTTCTGGGCCAATTCTTCGACAGTTGTTGAACAGTCTTCTTCAAGTGCGGCTAACAGCGGGTCATCATCAAACTCAGCAGGGCGTCCAGAGCGTGCTGCATCTGTCAAACAGCAGTCACCATTCCTAAACTTTTGAAACCATCTTTGACATTTCCTCACATGCAGAATATCGTTGCCATAAACGTCCTGAATGTTTCGCGTTGCTTCAGTAGCACTATTCCTTTTTTGAACTCGTAAAGCATTATATGCCTGATATGCTCTCCGATACCGCCATGTTTATGAGGGGTTCACATAAAGCAAAACACACGTCTTCACTGGTCAAGGTCTGTAAAGTATGTGGCGAAACACGATAGATCTCCCCTTAGATATAACCTTCGGAAAATTTATGCTTAAACCGAGTAGGACTAGTTTAAACTTAATCTATCGTAAAAAACGACATTACTTATGGGATGACCTGATATTACTTAATTGCTGTGCTTGTCATTATTAAAATTCTCATTATCCTTCTGATAATTTCTCCTATCATTTTTCACTTCATATTTATACTGGTTCCGTTATTCTTTGTATTAAGCTTCTAATATAAGTATACAGTACGTCGTTTTCCGTAACTTCTTTTTTCGGTTTTAAGTCTTTTAAAAATATGTAGGATTTATAAAATTTATAATAATTTATGTATTTAAATATTCAAATACAACGGTATGTCCTTTCTAAGTTTTCTCTCAAATTTATAAAAAACCTTATAATGATATCCATTATATAATTACAAATATATAATTATTAGAAATATAAAATTATACTTAACTGGTAGATTTCGGCCTGTAACTGTAAAGCGTGTAAGCTTCTTTTAAATTTGACGAGTGTATGCACCATCTGTATTTAATAACGAAATTATATTCATCTGCGTAAACTCTGTATATATTTATAAATAAATAATTAAAATGAAACTTAGACCTTAGATAGGCTAAAAAGCATACGCTTAATAACATTTTTCAGCTTCTTTTACATTTCAAACCAAGAATAGAGACAAGTATATGGACGATAAAATAATTGCAAAATGCTATAAAAACAAAGAAAAAAATATTTAGCATTCGCTTAAAAATTATAAAATATTTTATATTACTTAATGTTCAGCCTAGGCTATAGAGCGATGTTTTCCAATCTTTTTTGTGGTGGTGGCGATAGCCCCCTTTTGACTCCATTTCCATAAATGACGATGCAGCATACTTGAACTGCAAAAACGGCTTCAGACCGATTTTCTACGATGGAGAGTTGTTAATAAAGTGCATACTTAATCCGTTCAGTGAAAGGGTGGTAGAGTCTGCCGTACTTGTGGGAAACTACATAATAAATTGAACTTTCGGATCACCTGAAGATCAGGGCCCCCAGCCTTCTTTAGTTATTCTTATAAGGCTAACTAACGAAAATATCACGACTTAACCTAACTAATCGCCAAGGACGTACAGTTGACCTAACGATTAGTTAGGTTAAGTTATTCTCGTCAGAGAATTTGTGTACATTTTGCATAGCACAGAAAAGTGTGCATCCAGAAATTGTATCTGAGGCATTGGAAGTTTTAATTCTATTGGCAACCTCATACTTATGCGAATTTGGGCTTCACATCAATGGTTGCACTTAAAACAAAGTAATAAAACTGTCTCTAGTTGTGTTACTATGTGTTTAGTCTATTCAGCCAAATAGTGAGAAGATTAACGAGGGCAAAGAAGGCACAGTTATCTCACTGAAAGACATAGACTAAGTTTGATATGGAAATTACTATTAACAGAAAATAATTTCAACTGTAAAACTAACATTAAACGAGTTTCTCACTTACAAAAAATAGTCCGACTGATTTTATATATTTTGTAATTTTAGCTGGAAAAATAAATTTATATTTTCCATGTAGGCTGATTTTTTTGCTGAGCACACAGACCACTTAGCTGAGCACCTCCCAAGTTGAGAAACACTGCCCTTGAGGATATCTAATACAAAATATTTTCACCGCTTCTTTTCAATAAATAATTGGTAGTAATCAGACACAAGGAAAGTTCACCACGTTCAAAATTCCAAGCATACTAAATGCAAAAAAACTTCACTTTTCTACGTGAAGGTCAAAATATGATAATAAAAAGCCACTCTGATAGACAGAGTTTATTTCCACAACAGTTTCGATGCCCACTGGCATCCTCTTCGGGTGGATACAGAAAAACGAATGCCAGTGGGCATCGAAACTGTTGTGGAAATAAACTCTGTCTATTAGAGTGGGTTTTTATTATTATATTCCAAGCATACTTTGATAGGCTATATTAAAGTAATTACTGCAATTACTGTACTTACCATTTTACAGTTAGCAAAGTACCAATAAATTTTATTAGTACAATTAAAGTACAGAGCATATCTAATTTTAGTGTGCAGTGATAACCAATTTGCGCAATAATAATTACAATTACAATTTGTGCAGTGATAAATTAGGTTCTATATCGGATATAGAACTTAATTTATTACTGCACAAATTGAAATTATTACTGCGCAAATTGGTTATCACTGCACACTAAAATTAAGTATGGTACAGGGTGTCCGAGAAAACAATGCTTCAAAAATAATTTAGGTAATTTTATTATTAATTAATATATATACAATATATATAGTTGTTTACATTTCCAAACTCTTCAAATTTAGAACACTTCCACACGATGGCCGTCATTCATCGCTGCACTATGTATTTGACGCTCAAACTTCATTTAGAGCATTAGCAATTTGCTCTTGTGGAATGAATCCATTAACCTTTGATTCTTTGACGGAGTTCTTCCAAATACTTGGGTTTGTCATGATACACAAGCGTTGTTTTTAACATAACTCCACAGATAAAAGTCCACAGGGGTTAAGTTAGATGATCGAGGTGCTCTATCCAGCGCAGAAATACATCAACATGAGCAAGATTCACCAAAAGTTAACGTTTAGCGTGCTATGTCACGGAACTACATAATCGGTCTATTTTTTTTTTGACGATCGTGTCGTGACGAGAGCAAAATATACTTAGCACGTTACATACATTTTTTCTTCCCCAACAAAGAAAGAGTTTATGGAGTAATGTTGTTGTTTGCAACTTTCTAGACGTAACCTTTGCTCCCCGCTGGATAAACCGTAATGGACCGATATCATGGCCACCTCAATATACCCCCTATCATAGATTTTTATCTATAGGGGTATGTTAGAACACTCGTGCATTGTGCCAAACCCAGTAGTTCTAGCGGAACTCAGTCAAAAAAACAGAAGTCGCTGGATCCATTCCACAAGAGCATCTTGCTAATGATCTAAAGGAGTTCGATCGTCGAATACAAACTGTAAATGATGATCTTCTTATGAAAGTGTCCTAAACTTGGATAGTTTTGACATATGAATAACCATATATATATATATACAGGGTGTCCCATAAGTCCGGCATCATAGGAGAAATTAATATTTTTCTCTTTCTACAGGCCATAATGTCTGTGAGCAAGGAAGAACGAATCCAGATAATTCTACTCATAGATTTTTATCTCTGGGGCCACTTGAAAGCGCTGGTATACGTAAAGAAAATTAGGAGTGTTGAACATTTGCGGCAGCGCATTATTGGGGCATGTAACACCATTACTCCTGACATCATTCACCGTGTGCTTGCTGACTGGGTATCACGTCTGAATTTGTGTATTGAAAACAATGGTGGACATATTGAGCACGTTCTGTAAATAAAAGCTTTTTTTTGCCTTTTTTTATTATTTTTCCTATGATGCCGGACTTATGGGACACCCTGTGTATATATATATTGAATACATATTGATTATTTCTTCAACAACACCCGAGTTAATATGATCCTAAGATATGTCAAAAGAAATGTTTATTTTATTGAGTAACTTTTAGGTATTATACGAGTATTTTAAATAAAATTGCTTTTGACCAACATTAAAAAAAAAAAACCCGAGGGGGTTTTTTTTTTACAAGCGAACCCCCCCCCAAAAAACACGACGTATCACAATATATATATATATATATATATATATACTAAAATTAAATTTATTGAGTTGTAACTCTCACATTAAAGTTGCAAAATCTTTTTACGCCTTAGTTAGGAGAGAGTAACAAAGGTTTTCACATCAAGACATGGTAATTACTCCGACTTAATGCAAAAACCTTTTGATCATTCCTTATCTAAGGAATAAAAACGAGACAGATTTTGAGTGAAGGTTTGGTTTATATATATATATATATATATATATATATGCGCCTCGGTGGTGTAATGCGCCTCGGTGGTGTAGTGGTTAGCGTCGCTGACTACGAATCCATCGGCCCCGGGTTCGAGACCCGACGGCAGCCGGCGCGCAGCAAAACCCAGCTGTTCATCCTTCCACACAATAAAGAAAGTGATTGGTAGATAAATGGGTACCCTAGGTGGCCTAATGGTTAAGACGCTGGGCTGCTGATGGGGCGTGGTTCGGATTCCACGTTAAACTGTAGGTCTAAGGTGGAGTGAAAAGCTTGACCTTCGTCAGAATGAACACTTCGGGCGGAAGCTAACCAAAGGTTTATATATATATATATATATATATAGAGAGAGAGAGAGAGAGAGATAACAATGTCATAACGTTCTAAAAATATGCCCACTGGATAATTATTTATGACTTATACATTAAAATACTGCCAAGGATTTTATTTAATTACCTCTCTAAAGAATGTATAACGTCTTTACATCACAAGCTATGAATTCTTAACGATCATATAATATATATATATATATATATATGTATATAATAATAATAAAAGTTAAAATTTAATTTTGTTTTTGCGTTTTTTTGCGCGTTTTTTTGCGGTACTGCGGTACTGCGGTACTACTACCGCACTACCAAACCGGTACCGCATAACGCAGCACCGCAAAGGATCGCTGAAAGTACAGCAGTACCGCTACCGCATTCAAATTTCCCGCGGTACTTTCCGCGGTACCGACCAACACGGTAGTACCGCAGTACCGCAGTACCGCAAAAAAACCGCAAGTGCCCAGCTTAAAATTAAAACGAAACTAACCGGCTATCACGGTATATAAAGCCGGTTATATTCGGTATGCAATGGACTTAGGTCGAGCCGGTTTTCCTTGACAGATAGATCCATAAATTCTGGTTTAATTTCAATGTCAACAAATAAATAAAAAATATCGAATGAAATACCAAAGGTGGTATATACATTTTCGCGATCTTTGGAATGTTTTAGATGTAAATCAAAAGTAGGTGTTCGTTCTCCGATACATAACGCTCGTTTTAAGGGGAGAGTGTGTGTGTGTGTCGGGGGGGGGACCCCATAATAAAAAAAATGGGTTTATTAGAAACAAAAGCTTTCGTCTTATACTAATCTCGTCATTGGGTTTTTTTTTATCTCCTTTTATCGCCATTTTACTAATTCTTTTTCCTAATTTATTCTTATTTAGTTTATTATTTTGCTTCTCCGCTAACGACCACGATTGGTTATATGATGGAGGGGATTGATTGCTTAACTCCGAATCCGAACCACGGGTCGCTACATCATCCGAACGCGGAGGGGGTGGTCACTAGGGTTTCTTAACCGAGATCCCGGGCGGAAAATGATAACCTTAAATCCAGGGACAAGCGCAGCAAATCTTGGATTTCCCGGTTTTACAAAGTATTCTAAAAACGTTATTTCAAATAGTTTTACGTTAATTTACTACTATTATCTAGAAAATACAAACAAAGACTATGATGACAATTCGAATAGTACCTATAATATGCCCTGTATGACGTTGTGCATGTGTAATATGATTGGTATTTCTTATGACTGACTCGGACTGAAAGCCAGTCATTTGATTTCACTGAATCATTTTGTGTTTTAGTGGATTTTAATTTCGGTTATTATTTTCAATTGAGTGGCACACCTTTCGCTGTTGATATTTTTTACTAAAAATTAGTTAGAAGTATATAAAAGGTGTTGTCTTCGTATAAATTACACTATAATATAATTTATTTTTGTTGAAATGCAAAGCTGCAAATTAGCATTGTAGGCATAATCGCCTAGGCTATATATCGTATTTAGGTTCCTGCATTGTTTGAAATCGGTTTAGGCTCTATCCTTTATTAGATTTATCATTATTGCGTTAAAATATTGTTTTTTATAAATCGGGAAACCAGGATAGTGAAAACCCCTGAAAACAAGAAACCCAAGTGGTCACCCATCCAACTACCCTCAAAACCGGTCACCCCTGTCTACCCTCAAAACCGGTCACCCCTGCTTACCCTCAAAAACCGGTCACCCCTGCTTCAACGCAGCCTAAGTGGTTCAATCGTGACATCGCTTCGGCTATCCGAAATAGGAAAGTAGCGTACAGGAGGGCGAAGGCCAATCGTTCCCACGAGAACACTGAAGCGTATGTCCGCCTGTGTAGGGAAGTGAAGGCGAAGGTTAGGCTAGCGAAACGTAACGAAGAACTACGGGTGGCAAGCCTCTGCAAGGGGAACCCTAAGGAGTTCTTCAGTTATGTTAATAGTAGAAAGCCCATTAGAAGCGGCGTTCTGCGGACCTCCGACGCGGACATCGCCAATTTGCTTAATGAGTACTTTGCGGGAGTGTTCACCAGGGAGGACACCCGCATCATCCCCGAGCCAGGCGTGAGGCACGAAGGTGCTGGCCTGGATAGTGTTCTATGTACCGCGACAGTCGTTGCCGATAGAATAGACAAACTGAGCGCGTTTAAGGCTCCTGGGCCAGACCAGTTTCTCCCCAGAGTGTTGCGGGAGGTGCGCGACCAGGTGGCTCCCCACCTGGCTACAGTCTTCAACAAATCGTTGGAGACGGGCCAGGTGCCTCGTGACTGGAGGGAAGCCAACGTGACCCCTATCTTTAAGAAAGGGGATCACGAAAGTCCAGGGAACTATCGTCCCATTAGTCTCACTTCAGTTGTAGGTAAATTATTAGAGGGGATAATAGCGATAGGATAGTTGACCATTTGGATTCCTACAAGCTGCTTGGGGACTCCCAACATGGGTTTAGACGGCATAGGTCGTGTCTCATCAACTTGCTCGAGTTTTTCCACGTCATGTTGAGTGAGTATGATAAGAGTAGGGCGATTGGTATACTTTATCTCAACTTTGAGAAAGCCTTTGATAAGGTACCTCATCGCCGGCTAATGCGCTGGCTGGGTATTGGTGGGGAAGTAGGTAGGTGGACTGAAAACTGGCTGAAGAATAGGCGGCAGAGGGTTGTAATTAAAGGGGCTAGTTCGGGTTGGGCCTCGGTCACTAGTGGGGTTCCTCAGAGTTCCGTTTTGGGGCCACTGGTGTTTATCATTTACATAAATGATAGTGACGGTGGCATCGTCAGTCGGATCGCCAAATTCGCTGATGACACGAAGCTTGGGGCCAATGTTGGGACTCCCGAAGCGATCGAGCAACTGCATGCGGACCTAGGTAGGATAGGAGAGTGGTCCGAAAAATGGCAAATGCCGTTTAACTTGGGTAAATGTAAGGTGATGCACATTGTCTACGCCAATCCCAAGTCGGACTACTCCATGTTGGGGAGTAATATCGAGGCGACTGATTTGGAAAAGGACTTGGGTGTGCTAATTAGCAGCGACCTTAAGTTTACGAAACAGTGCGTACAGGTGGAAAAGAAAGCCCAGAAGCTGTTGGGTTATATGAGGAGGCAATTTCAGTTTCGGAACAAGGAGATTGTGCTCTCTCTGTTCAATTCCCTGGTTCGGCCGCACTTGGAGTATGCTGTGCAGTTCTGGTCGCCCACCCTCAGGAAAGATATTGAGAGGCTGGAGCGAGTGCAGGCGAGAGCCACAAAGTTAATCCCTTCCGTTAGGCATATGGGCTACAATCGACGCTTACGCGCCCTGAACTTGTTTTCGCTGGAAACTCGGAGGCTGCGCGGTCAACTCATCGAGGTTTTCAAGCTCTTACGTGCGTTCAACGATGTCGATTTTAGAAGCATGTTTAGTTTAAATGATAACCCAACTCGCAACAATGGTTGGAAGTTGGATTTGAAACGGTTTAGGACTAGTGTGTGTGGGAATTACTTTACGTGTAAGATCTGTGACACGTGGAACAGTTTACCTTCAGAAGTTGTGAACAGTTCCTCTGTGGATCATTTCAAGAAAAGGTTAGACCGAATCTTGCACACTATTTGAGTGTGTAGAAAATTTTCCATGGCACCCGTTGCCATTGGTACCTCCTCGGTATGGGCCGCAAGGCCTTTTTGAGGTACTTCTTTTCTCTCTCTCTCTCTCTCTCTCTCTCTCTCCTCTCTCTCCTCTCTCCTCTCTATATATATATTATATATATATATATATAATATATATATATATATTATATATATATATATATATATTGTGTGTGTGTGTGTGTGTGTATACATATATATAATAGGTTTTTATATTCGACTAAATGAAATGAAAATGAACTAAATTAACCCCAACAAATCCTACAGTCGATCAAAGTTGATCCTGTTGATCAAGTTACTGGGAATGAATGAAAGAAAATAGACACATATACATAAAGGAAGAAATAGTCAACACACATTTCATCGACACTAACTTAACGCAAGTTAAACTAACCTAACGTAACCTTAATTATTCTAACCTCACCCCCAGAAAAACCTGTTGGTCCAGGTAACACAAAAAATGTGATGATAATGTTATTAAAATGTTGTGCCAAACATTTTTAAACATTATTGGTAGGTTGCACATAACATGTTTTTAAATAACATTTAAAAAACTAAATGTCTTCAATATTTAAATGTTTTGAATGTTTACATATTTTAAATGTTGTCTATAATGTTTTAACAACGTGAAAATGTATGTTGTGCGAAGCGTTGTGATAGCATTTTTATATAATGTATCAATAACATCGTTAAAATATTTGTATAACCTCCTTTCAAAAATTATTGAACAAAATTAATAACAAACATAACCATAACATTATTAAGTTGTATGAATATATTCTTGCTAAATATTATTGTCCAACATTCTAATAATGTTAGCGTGATATTTTTAAAGCATTTTAAACATGATTTTTTTTTAAATGTCATTTGAGGCCTTCCGAAGCAAAAGTAGCACAAGCGCCATTTTTTTTAATCGTCAGAAAACGCGTTGAAAGTTATGCGACCTTCGGACAGAGATAACGCATTATTTTCGCGGAACTTTCGACCATACGAACATTGGCGTTTCTGCAATTTATCCATTACCATATGATAGTATAACGGTCTGAAGAACCTCTCAGTGGGTATAACTCATTTTTGCCGGATGGCGCTTGTGCTACTTTTGCTTCGGAAGTCCTCATTTTGATAACATGCGTGCAACCTTTCGGTAATGTTGTTAAAATGTTGTGTGCTACATGGGATGACATTTGGCGAGAATGACGTAGCCATTAGAGACGTACATATAAATTTCTTACACTGTGTTTGTGTCTCAAACTGTAAATAACTACTCTTGATATTTCACTCAATTTCAGTTGCAAATTTAAACCCAAAACGAAAGAAAGTCATTACACTCTCTCATTTCCATTCTTATTCACGATCCGAAAATGGAATTCCAAATTTGGGGAAAGTGTTTCCAGGTTTGGAAAAGGATAGTAAAAAAAAAAAAGTAATGGTTAGACGCAATTGCGGGCCCCCCGAGGGGGTATTTTCTATCAAAACATGAAACTTATACTGAGAAATCTTCCGTTGGTTATAAGAATGGATCGTTTGGAGAATTGTCTTTGAAATTCCCACTTTCAAATTTCTGAAAGATCAAGAAAGTCGTATCCAACAGCGATTCCAGTCTGGGAAAGGTCAATCTTCACTCCAAATTCCAATTCCAGTTTTGATTCCTACTGGTACTTGGCCAAACTCTAGAATGCTTATTATTAAAAGGAATAAGAGACAAACAATGCGTAATAATTTAACTTACAATAAAATACTTATTCTCAGTACTTTTATAGTGTTCTTATATGAATATTCTCAATTATTCTTAGCCTATTGTCAGTAGTAGTGTTGCTATGCGAATATTCTCAATTTATTCTCAATAGTAATGTTGCTATGTGAATATTCTCAATATATTCTCAATAGTAATGTTGCTATGTGAATATTCTCAATATATTCTCAATAGTAATGTTGCTATGTGAATATTCTCAATATATTCTCAATAGTAATGTTGCTACAGTATGTGAATATTCTCAATTTATTCTCAACATTTAATGTTGCTATGTAAGTAGTCTCAGTTACGAGAGTACCTGACGAAGACCTTGGAATAGGCTCAAAACTAGTATTTCGAATAGATCCATTATTTATGGAGTGTTTATTCTCATTGCAATTTTGTTACTATTTATGTTTTACCTACTTTATGTACAATATCTATCTATAAATCAAAAACTTTGCGCGGTTTTGAGCGGAGTTGAGCGGAGTAACAAATATTTCTTTCGCTCAGTCGCCCGTTATGATTGGCTGACTCGCGTAAAGTGGGTGGAGCTAATGTCTCTCGCTCAGTCACCCGTTAGGGTCGGATCTATCAAGATGAGCGGCGTTAAAGATCACGAAGGGTAGGTAGCCGAAGGCGCGGTTTGTTCTTTTATAAATTATTCTAAAAGAATTGAGGAGGTGTTTCGTTGATGGAAATGCATTTGTAAATCCAGAGCGTTGAGATGTCCTTTCATTTCAACATACAGAAAAAAAACCTTCCTGTAAATTTCTACAAATACAAATATTATCTTGTATTTTGTCAATTCACTCAAAAGAGAGGTTTTGGAGGTTATGTATCATCAAAAGAAGTTATTCTATCATTTGAAAAGAAGCTTTGATACCCTAAAAAAAAAAGGAAAAAAAAAATCCCCCAAAATGCACCCCTCTAAACGAGGTTATTTTACCTAAATTAGGAAAGTTTTATTTCGTGTGAACCAAAGTCTGTACAACCACACGATCGCGATAAAAAAAAAAAAACACCGACTAGCAGCTTTAATGTGAGCCATCTTTAGCGATTTACAAATTCTTTGGACTCAAAACACGTTCTGTTTATAAGCCTTAGTAAATGGGCCTTGCACGTGAAACTGTCTCCCAAAACAAGTCGTTTATTAAGCGTTTATAAACATTCAGTACAAGTAGAGTTTTGGAAAAAGTTTGCCTACAAACATAAAATTCCTAAAAAGTATAAAAAGTTATTAATGTGTGTGTGTGTGTGTGTGTGTGTGTGTGTGTGTGACTAACAAAATTTCCAAGACATATAATCATTAATAATGATTGAATTTTGTTTTGGAAGTGTTACTAGTCAGAAAAAAAAGAAGAGAATATTACTAATTAGTAATTTTTTTATGCTTTTTAGAAATTTTATGTTCGTAGGCGAACTTTTTTTCCAAAACTGTGCCTTCGCTGGAATATGTTCCAGTAACTTTTGGAGTGATTATTTTTTACGACGGGGTGCTTCATATTTCTCACTAATAATAATAATAATAATAATAATAATAATAATAACACAGAATTAATAAAAACAACACAAAAAAGAAAAAAATTATTAAACATACAATAAAGAGAAGTTGTAAAATCCACTATAATAAAAGTAACAAATAAATAAGCACTGTAAGTAGACCCTACGCACAAATCCTCTTTGGAACTTATCCAAATGACGAGCAATAAATAATCAGGAGAGAACGGGGCGCAATTTATAACAACATTCGGAGATAGTTCTCGTTATAAATTAAATATACAAAAGATTCGCCACCAGATATTTTGATCAAATAATTAACTATTTTTTTTAATGTGAAAACCATAAAAAGATTTATTAAATCCTTTTAAATTATTCAAAATTCGCTGTTTCTTGATTCTATATTAAAGCATTCATGGCTAAGTATGGTTCGTTTCCGATCTCTTATATGCGTCTTAACGAAACAAATGACAATCGCTTTCGGTTTTTTTGTTTGTTTGTCAAATAATTTCGCCAACAATTAAAATTATAATAATATAGAGTAAGTCGTATTTTATATATATTTTTTTTAACGTAATGTTTACGAGCTCAGTCCTTAGTTCTGACTTTTTCATGACATGGCTTAAGTCATACATGCGATAATAACCTTCCTTTTATACAATACTTTATAATTTGGTCCCGCTGATATATATATATATATATATATATATATATATATACACGGTGAACCAAAAGTAGGTGGACAGTAGGTTGAATACGGTTTGTTGTTATATTATATTATAACTATGGTGTTCATTATAACTATATGGTGTTTTGTGTTTTATTATTTAAATATTATAACTAAATTTATTTAAATTTTATTTTGTATTATAGTATACAAAAAAATTAAATATGTATTCTCAAAATAAACGTTATCATTTACTGTCCACCTACATTTGGTTCACCCTATATATATATATATATATATACACACAGGGTGTTATCAGAATATGTTTCATAAATTAGTATACACATTCAGGACGTCAAAGTGAACAAAAAAGTTCCTATGAACATAAATCCGCAATCGCTTCGTTTCCGAGATACATTGATTTTTTGCCGAGGATGATCCAATTAAAATGAAAGTCATTAAAGTTTATGAAAGTCGTACTCGTCTGGTTGTTTAGATAGATATTTTTCTTTTGTTTTCATAGTATTTTGTTAATTGTCATTTGAGAAACCAAAATCACTTCATGTGTCACTCTCATGTAATGTTATAGAGCGTTATGGAGTAATATTCTTTTGAAGAACTTGCCGATATGCGCCTCGTGTTAGGAGAGATGCTAGGCAACGCAGCTGCTGCCCAACGCCGGTATCCTGATAAGCGATTATCGAGACCAACATTTCTTTCAACTGACCGTCGACTACGTGGGCAAGGCATGTTTCGACCAAGACATTTGAATGCTGGACGTCCACGAACTCGACAAAACGTAGATGAAGAACAGATTCATTCTATGAGTGACACATGAAATGAAGGAAATAATTTTGGTTTCTAAAATGACAACTAACAAAATACTATCAAAACAAAAGAAAAACAGCTATCTAAACAACTAGACAACTATACTTTGATAAACTTTAATGACTTTCATTTTAATTGGATGATCCTCGGCAAAAAATCAATGTATCTTGGAAACGAAACGATTGCGGATTTATGTTCATAGGAACTTTTTTGTTCACTTTGACGTCCTGAGTATGTATACTAATTTATTAAACATAATCTGATAACACCCTGTGTGTGTGTGTGTGTGTTTTACGCCCCGTTTGTGTAATTGCCCAATTCATGAACTGGGCAGTGTAATTGCCTATTTCATGAAATGGGCAGTAAGTTGCCCATTACATGAAATGGGCATTTATATTGCCCAGTTCGTGAAATGGACGGAATTTTGTTTGC
>JAJOZX010009412.1:15000-45000 GCA_023014485.1 Bathynomus jamesi | reverse complement strand
GTGGGAATTACTTTACCTATAAGATCTGTGACACGTGGAACAGGTTACCTTCAGAAGTTGTGAACAGTTCCTCTGTGGATCACTTCAAGAAAAGGTTAGACCAAATCTTCCACACTATTTAAGGTGTAGAAAATTTTCCGTGGTACCCGTTGCCATTGGTAGTTATTAATTTAATTTATTTGGTACCTCCTCGGTATGGGCCGCAAGGCCTTTTGAGGTACTTCTTTTCCTTGTAACTCCTTGTAACTCTCTCTCATATATATATATATATATATATATATATATATATATATATATATATATATATTGTAGCCTTGTGTATTACTGGCGAACTGTTGTAGAAATGGTGTCTTCATCGAACTCATTTCATACTATTCCATGCTGTCAAAATGCACTCTCGAAGTTGACAGACATCCTGAATATTTTGTCCGCAAACTTCGTCAGCTAAACAGCATTATACAATGGCGCACGAAGCTACACTTGGTCATTGATAATAATGGAAGACACATTGAAAACACTTGCCGCGTTAATATTTTATTAAATTTGTTTTTGTTCATTGTAAACGTCTTTAATACTGAACTATAGTTAAGTCTCTAATTACCCTCCTTGTCAACTTTAATTTTTTTGAACAACTATTGTTCAAATTGAATTTATAAAAAGACAACTCACCCGGTTTAAATAAACTACCTCTCGTTTTAAGGATAATGTAGAGGCTTTAATATGATTTTTTTTCATTTAGTTATCCTTGGAATTGTGGTTTTGTTGGACCGGTTAAAAAAAGCTGCCTACTTTTTGGGGGACACAGTATATAGTGTATATACTGTGTACCCCCAAAAGTGGGCAGCTTTACTATACTATATACTATATATATACACTGTGTATATATGTGTGTGTGTGTGTGTGTGTGTGTGTGTGTGTGTGTGTGTGAGAGAGAGAGAGAGAGAGGGGGTTTAAGAGTAAAGTTATCCAAACAAAATCCAATTAAAAAAGAAATAAACAAACATTTTCATAAAAGTTTAGCATTCTTTGCATTGCAAACTGCATTTAAGCACATTTTATCACTTCAATGAAACTCAAAATATTGTGATTGGCAAACATTTGTAATGCCGAACACCTTTAATAAGTAAATAAATAAATAAATAAAATATATATACCGGTATATATATATATATATATATATTATATATATATATATATTATATATAATATATTGAAGGTGTTCGGCATTACAAATGTTTGTCAATCACAATATTTTAAATATATACATATTCAGCGAATTAGTTTTTTATTCCTCCGAATTTGACAAAATTTCATCATACTTTTAAGTCGGCCATTTATTAAAATCTGACAAATGCTTCAAATCTTTTCATCAAATTTGACTAAACATTAAGAAACATTAATTATATGGTTGAAAACTAATGCTGAAATTTGCGTTCAAAAAGGTTTCTACATATTAAAATTAGATATTTGAGAGAATTTTCTTTAAAATTTTTTATCACAATTTACCTGCCAAATGTTCTTTGCTTAACATCACTAAATGTCACCATTAAAAAGATGTAATTTTAATAAATGACTAATTTAAGTATTTTCAGTTTTTATTAATAAATAAATAAATAAACAAATAAATAAATAAAGATGCCTTTACAAGGATGTATGTCATATTATATATACACATATGAAGGATCTCCATAAAAAAGACCCTGTATTTTGTTTATTTTTCGATGTTACAAAGTATTTAATGTATAAAGCTCACAACACTATTATTTTCACGGAACTTTGAAGATTTTTTTTGCTGTAGTTTAGGCTACGTTGACTAGGCTAGGCTATCATCGTACTTGCAATTCAAGATGGCGTATTTTACAGCTCAACGTGTGTATATTGTGAAGGCGTTATTTCCATACAAAGAGTGTTGCGCAAGTGGAACGTGGTTTTAAATTTGGAGTAAGCACTGTCATTAGTAATGCAACGCGTTTTGTATAGAGGGGTGATCTTTTTTAAGGGGTGGGCAAAGAAACATCAAACTCTGGTTATGTTTTTTCTTTCTTTAAAAACAGTGCTCAAAATTAATTTGATATAAAATCTAATCATAATGGTGATCAAATAAGGGAAAAGCACTTTCTTTTGACATACCTTCGAATCAAATTAACTCTTACTGTTGAAGCTACTGTACTTTAATTATTTCATAGTACTAAAACAAATTGGTATTTTGCTAACAGTAAAAAGCTAAGTACGCGAATTACTGCCGCATATTATGTATATGTATAATACAATGTACAATTAATTTCCCTCCATACATTTTTTAATTGCATATCATTAAATACCTAAATATAGCCTATTATGGTATGCTTGGGATTTTGAATATGGCGTACATACGAACAGTGTTTCTCAACCTGGAGATTGAGGACAGTGTTCAGGAGATCCCGGTATTTAGAAAAAAAAATTCAGCCTACGTGGCTTTCAATGCGATACCAGTGACTGATTTGTGCTTGTTCATTTTCTTATATTCAGCTGAATAGATTAAACACAAAGTAGCACACAATCAATTTCATTGCTTTGTTTTAACTGCAACCATTGAGGAGAAACCAAAGTCGCATAAGTATGAGGTTCAACAGAGGTTGCAAATGGAATTGGATTTAAAACTTTCAATGGTTCAGACACTAGTTCTGAATACTCAATTTTTTGTACTATCAAAAATGCCAAAAAGTCTTTTGACGGAAATGACAACTGTAGGGTATCGCCAAAAGAATGTTCAATGAAATACTTCTGGAGCTGTTTTTTGCAAATGAAGTATGTACTGCACTATCATTTAAGGAAGGGGGTCGCGAATTTTTTTTTTTGTCAAAATGGGGTTACCAACACAAAATGGTTGAAAAATATCGCTCTATGGCTTAGGCCTAAGATTAATTAACGTGAAATCTTACACGCGTGCTATATATATTTCTTTGTTTTTAAAACAACAATTATTTTACTGTCTTTATAGCTTTTAGGTTTAAGTTTAACTTAAAGAAAGTCCGTATTATACAGTATACTTATAATATATTAAAGAAAGTTTGTATTATATATTTATAATATATGTTTTATATGCTTTAGAACATATAAAAAGTAATTTATTGAAACTGTATTTATTTTCTATGTAAACAGACTTTCTATTGGATTTTCCTATTGTATGTACGAACATACAAATAAAAAAGAAAATAAAAAAAAAACCAGCGAGCATCTTATTTTTTGCAACATACGCGCCCTTCAAACTGACAAATCCTTACCCTCAGTCCCGACCCACCCGTTTCAACTGCAAATGACAATTCAGTACAGTATAATTTACTGATACTCAGTGTGAAGTAGCATTAAAATTATTTTAATTTATTAATGTACAATAGTACATAGCATGTTTGCTAATTAATTTGTATACATACTTCAATGTACAAAAACTGTAGAAATATTTACTACAGCATTACTAAATCGTGCTGCGTATTTCAATACTGTAAAATGGTTCAGGAGTTATGTCACTCACCTTCTCGCGCGCCCATTCATCAGATCTTGAGCGCCCCACGGTCTGGGAAACGCTGGAGTAAGGAAAGCCCTTAGCATATCTGCAATAAAAGATTATTGAAAAAACTCGAAGCGACACTACGGATTTGAAAGACAATGTTTACTGTTGAGTCGATAATAACCTATCCTACATCTTAGCCAAAACTACATGAAATAAACTCAAAAGTTCGCGTAATTGTAATAGTAGTACCATTCGTAAATGTTGTAAACTGGAGTAATTATTCGTAAATTACGAAAAAACAAATTTAAGTACGTTATAAAGGCGAGGTCGTTGAAGAAAACTCGGTAATGGAGTCCGATTCCTTCTATTTCTATTCGATGTATGGACTCTTTTTTTTTTAAGAGTTTATTTTTAACTCGTATTTACACTTCGATTTGCGATGTAATGGAGTTCAAACATCGTAAATAAAGGGTGATCCAGAGAAATTGGACCCAAAAGAAACCCCTGTAACTCTTAAAGTATAAGTCCTTTTATAAAATCATACGCATCATTCGAAAGAGGATAGTTACAAGTTTGTACAGGATTGTACAAGTTTTGACAATACAAGACAAGATAAGATACAAAACAAAATAAAAGTGTTAGTTAAAACTAACCCTTCAAGATGACTGCATGGACTGTGGAACAGCTGCGTTTCATAACTGAGCAATATTATGAGCATGGAAGAAGTGTAGTTTCAGTTCAAAGATCTTTCAAGACAAATTTTCAGATGTCAAAATCACCTTGTAAGAAAGTAATCCGTCGGTGTGTCAGAAATTTTTCCCTAACTGGTAGCATTGGAAAAAGAAAACCAACTGGAAGAGTGCGCACAGCAAGGATAGACGAGATCATTAACAGAACTCATGAAATTGTACAGGATAATCCTAACATAAGCATCAGACGTGCTTCTCAGCTGTTAGGAGTTGGATATGGAACAACAACACACCGTATATTCAAGCAAAATTTAATGCTCTTTCCATATAAAATTCAAACAGTGCAACAACTAAACGATGGAGATTTCGCACGAAGACGACAATTCTGTCAATGGATCCAACAGAAGGTAAATGACACCACCAATTTTCTAGCAACTTTGATTATGTCAGACGAAGCCCATTTTCACTTGAATGGAACTGTAAACAAACAAAATTGTCGTTTCTGGGCAACAGAAAATCCATTGAATATTATCGAAGTCCCGTTGCATAGTCAGCGTGTAACTGTTTGGTGTGGTCTTACTGCATCTCAGATCATAGGGCCGTACTTTTTCGAGGATTCCACCGGAAACACGGTCACTGTAAATGGTGATCGCTACGAAAAAATGTTGACCGATTTCCTTATTCCTAAATTAAGAGATCTTTGTCTAGAAAACCACTGGTTCCAACAAGACGGAGCTACCTGCCATAACACGAGGAACTGCGTGGCAGTTTTGCGTCAAACGTTTCCAGGCGAGTTAATCTCAAGATTTGGAGACGTTGAATGGCCCGCAAGGTCTCCGGATTTTTCTCCCTTAGATTATTATCTCTGGGGATATTTAAAGAGTAGGGTCTACAGAAATAACCCAACGACCTTGCAAGAATTGAAGGCCGCCATCACAAATGAGATACAGGCCATACCACCGCACACTCTTGCAAAAGTGATGCAGAACTTACAAGCGAGAACACTGGAATGCTTAGCAACTAATGGAGCACATTTGAAAGGAGTCATTTTAAAAAAATAAACATTTCATAATAAACTTGTAACTCTACTCTTTCGAATGATATATAGTTTTTATGAAAGGAATTAAATATTAAGAATATTTGGCTTTTTTTTATGGGTCCCATTTATCTGGATCACCCAGTATAATACCCGATTTCAAGTGTAAATATATTTTACTTCCTCCGATTGGTCAGCCTTTAGAAGAAATGAAGTGGGGTCCCTAATTGGACAAATCATCATCTGTTCTAAGTTTTCCGATCTCTGAATGGATAATATAATCTGCAACCCACTTTTTTGTGAAAGTGACAAATATTTTCGGATGATGTTCGAAAAGTCGTTACTCAACGACAATTATATCGAAACTCGTAAACCGATGAGAAATACACTTTTTCTGGAATCATACGAGGGGGCGTCCGGGGTAGGAGTGACGAAGCCGCCATATGTTAAACAATCTGTTTTCTGTATCACCATTTTTTTCTGTCCTTTGTTCTGTCTATGCAGTGAATAAGTGAATAATACACACTTACTGATACTTCGTCACTAATGCCCCCTGAAATTTAATTTCATTTCAGAGGCATTAGTGACGAAATATCAGCGGCAGCGGCGCGCCAAAATCCAGTTGTTCATCCTTCCACACAATAAAGAAAATGGTTGGTAGATAAATGGGTACCCTGGGTAGCCTAGTGGTTAAGACGCTGGGCTGTTGGTGGGGCGTGGTTCGGATTCCACGTTAAACTGTAGGTCTAAGGTGGAGTGACAACTTGACCTTCGTCAGAATGAACAATTCGGAAGGAAGCAAAATAAAGGTTACCAAAGGTGTATATATATATATATATATATCAACTTTACGACATTGTAATGAGACAGAGGGTACATAAAGCTTTACATGCGATCCGAAAACCACTGGTCTCTACATTATCCGAACATAGAGAACGGTCCCCGTCCAACTATTATACTGAACGTCGTTAAACTTCGTTGATATGAAGCAATATTGCAACATGGCTGCGACGTAGCATATCATAAATGAGAGAGAGAGAGAGAGAGAGAGAGAGAGAGAGAGAGAGAGAGATAATTTAATGTAGTGTTATACTATACTGCATGACGCCTCTTTTAAGGAGTTGAAAACACTACTTCAGCATTCGAAAGGTGTTAAAATAGTTTATAAATCACTAAAACTAGTTTATTTTATGTAACTCTAAAACGGAGTTTATAGTTCATTAATTTTGTACGGTTTGAATAGAGAGCAAAGTTACAGTTAATTAACATCGAAAAGATGGTTTTATATATATATATATATATATATATATATATATATATATATATATATTATAACTTCATTTTTAAAATTTTATCACATGCTTACATTCTAGAGAGAGAGAGAGAGAGAGAGAGAGAAGAGAGAGAGAGAGAGGCACGAACATTTCCTTTCTTTTGACATTACGTAAAATGAGGTAAAAATAGAGCAATGTCTGTCTTTGGTGACACAGGTGTGCGCCATCTGACGGCAGGTGAATCATTATTCGCGGCAATTTAATATATTCAATCGGCTAAAAAACACCTTTTTTGCCAGTTCTTGATTCAAGCACGAGCAGGATGGGCAAGCGCAATTGGGGAAAGGAGAACGGCAAAAAATCAATCATCGCTGTATATATGCGATAAATAAACAATAAACAATAAACACACACACAACACACACACACACACACACATCTGATGCAAACCCACAAGGAAAAGAAAAATGATTCCAAGGTCTTTCGTGTATTCAGAAGTACACCTCGTCAGGGAGTGGAGAAGGCGAGAAGAAAATATATACCTATGTACAAAGGAACAGAGAAATAAAAAAGACTAGCATATGCTTAACAAGCGTTGATTAAAAGCTTAAAAATCGATCGGAGAGAAGGAAAAATAGTTATAAAAATAACAACAGTAAAGAGGACACACACACATTGTTTGTATATATATACACCTCTGTACTATAAATTTTTATAAGTAGTTCTTATATTCTTATTGTGGGTATGGGTATTATGAACGGTTTACTCTTTGTGAGAATTAATAATAATAATAATCATGAGTGCATGAGTGAGGAGGGTCATAAACTGGCACAGCGCTCAGACCGAATGAACGCGCACCATTACATTAACTCTTTAGCTATTATTACCAGCACCATAATAGTCGAACCCCAGACCTCAGACTTCACTTCGTTTCTAAATAAACGGTGTTACCCACTGAACGACAGCGGCTGCTAGCGTGGGTATTCATTCATACACTGAATCTACATATGAATGTAGCTATAGTACAGGTCATTTCTTAATGAATACGGAACAACCAAAGTTCTTGGTAAAAAAAGACTCGTACTTTCTACCTAACCTAGCCTAGCTATTATTCATTGTTTTTTATATATATATATATATATATATATATATTATATTATATGATATACCATTCTGAGTTCATTCCCATATATATATATATATATATAGTTGCGTAAAAATATTAATCTTCATTATAGAGTGAGTCATTTTAACTGCAAAGAAATAAAAAATATTAAAGTAAGTTCGTATATTTTTCGTGGAGGAAATTAAGTTGACAGATTAAGCAACAAATAGGAGGGTTTTTTTATCCTCTCTCTCTCTCTCTCTCTCTCTCTCTCTCTCTCTCTCTCTCTCTCTCTCTCTCTCTCCTCTCTCTCTCTCTCTCTCTCTCTCTCTCTCTTTAAAATAAGAGGTTTTTTATCTTATTATTCTCTATCTATCTATCTATCTATCTATCTAGCCCACTGTACACTAAAATAAAAAAAATCTCGAATAAATCTACGTGCCCTTCTGTCACACAGAAGAGCCAACGGATGAAACGAACTGCCGTTTTAAATGAGGGAATAAATAGTACTTGTAAGTTGTATGGAGATTTATTTAAAGATAAAAATAGATAAGGTCCAAACACGTCTGGTTTAATGTTAATTTAGTATCGTTTTGGATGAGAATGTGACTTCTCTTTGAGAACTAACAAGGAGAAAAATCTTTAATTAACGCAAACGCAGGCGCGGATACAACGGGGGTAGCGCGGGAGCTTAACTCCTCTAGCTTTAACCTGAATGATGATATATCGTATTTTTATAATAATAATAATATTTTTAATATTATTGTATATTATTATATAATATTAGGTTGGCAATATTTACGTGACACCAGCATGGCAAATCCTAAATCCCCGTCCCCCACTCTCCTGTATCCGCGCCTGAAACAGATATTTAGTTAAGTTAACCATTAGCGCATTAAACCTAATGTTAATCCAACTGTTCTGTGGTTAATTAAATATAAGTTTTCATTTAAACATGGTCAGTGCAGCTAGTTAGATTAACATTACAGTATAAGTAGATTAACTATTTGGTATAGTGTGCTAATATTTAGTTAATTTAACGATACATTTTGCTAAGTTACTTTCTAACTTTCCTATAAACTTTGCCTTCAACATTGTCTTATTGGTGTGGGATGCTTTCTTCTTTCTTACTTTCCGTATTTGCCTTTTAGGGGGGGCTGGAAAGTGGGGATTGGGAGAAGGGAAGCCACCTTGTTTCGCTATATCTTGTCTACCCACCAGGGCGGCCTAATGGTAAAGAGCCCGGACATTTAATCTCAAGATTCTGGGATCCAGGCTCGGCTTGGACTTCATATTTGAGCAGTTGAGGTACTCCGCTGGATCTTTTTTTGGGGGGCGGGGGATTGTTTAACCTCTTTCGTAACAGCAAAGGTCATAATATGGAAGCAGAGAATTGGGGTCTCCCATCCAACTACTACCGAAACCCACTGTCGCGTAACTTCGCTGATCTAACGGGAAGCGATGTTAGTTTGGTTTGATTTACGTTAGATTAAGTTAGGTTAAATAAGGCTAGGTTAGGTTAATTTGGCTAGATTAGATTAGAAAGGCATAATGCTTGTAATACAGTCAATACGTGAGATAATTGCTTTCACACAATGACTATATATATATATATATATATTTTTTTTTTTTTTTTCGTGACAAAATGATTAATGGGTTTTTGGCCATCTTTGAAATGTATCCTCTCTTCATCAATTTTTCCATTGACATATCTGTGGCTGTATCTGTATCTACACCTACTTACTGTCTGTTTATCTACGTACATAAACAAATAGATACACCGACGCGAAAGTAAGTAGACAGATAAGTAGATTGATATGTAAATATATATATATTGAAGGTAAATTTAGAAAGAAGAGGTATCCGTGATTCACTGAACCGTGAATCGAGATAACCGTAATTTACTAACTGCGACCATTGTGCACTTATCCGACACCGAGTTAATCGTAGTGATTTGGTGCGGTGTTTTTACAGCAGCGGCTCGCTTCCCACCAGCCCACCACAACGCGCTTCAGTCAGTGTCTCTCCGCGCAATGTTAGCAGAGTGCGGAATATACTGAGTTAACCGTGAAATCAGGTTATTCGTGATCATGGACCGCCACCAATTACGGATAACTGAGTAACATATATATATATATAAGCTAACGAATGATGAAAATAAAAAGAGGATCGAAAAGAATCACAATAAGCTATACCCTAATTATATTTGCCAATGAAAACAGTTGCATAAAGATATTGGCACAGACGGGCACGTAAAAGCGAAAATACCCTTTCTCGTCTTCATCAATTTGCCAATTCATAATTTAGGGAGGACGAACGTCTGAGTAAGAAATTTTCACAATCATAAGAAGTTGTCGGGCGTTTCGAAACTGAAAAAGTAAATCTTCACTATGCAGGTATGAAATCGTGAGATTTGGAGAAGTAAAGACCACTAATTTAACAAAGTACTACGCTACCCATACATTCATTCAGGGTACGAGCAACTCGCAGCATCATTGTCGATTATTTAGAGCGAGAGAGAGTGGCAACTGGTCGATTGCGCTCAAATGGTCGATCGCGCTCAAATGGTCGATCGTCAAGCATTTTTTAATTGAGCGCTGGGCAGCAATGGGCATTACCCTAAAATTATAACTAATAACAATAGAAACTAATCGTATAAAGAAAAAGCCTCAACGTAAATACACGCAATGATTAATAATTCGTAACAAATTATCTCAGTTTAATATCTTATCAAAAATGTTTAAAATTACTCTTCTTAAAATACATCTTTTTGTAAATGTTTCAGGTTTGTCGTTTCTTAAAATTTACTAAAAATAATGATGTGAGAAGGAGTGAGGATGGGAGGAGTGGAAGGCTTGATTGAGCAAAAGCAGGACTCGGTAAATCACTCTTCCTGACTAAAATTTAAGAATAGCTCAGTTCTCCTGAAAGATTGGATTGGACACCCCTCGTATAGAAGGTCAACGTATACTTACGAGACTTCCCTACGTGGTTCATCACCACTAGAATCGACATATAATCAAATGATTGATCTAATCTCTAATCGTTTTGGATACTCCTGATTTTATAGTACCAGGCGAAGGATTCATCCAGGGCATTGGATACAATTCTGTTTCATAAGTCTTCATTTTTCGGAGAAGTTTTCGGTTCATTCCCAGTTTTTTTCCTCTTTTATGAACCATAACCCCATAGTATGAATAGTATGAGTAGTATGAGTAGTATGAAGTTGACTATCATTTTGAGTCATACTGAGACTGGATTTTAAGTAGGTCAACTGTTGAAATCGTTTGTATTTTAATTTTTAACTGATCTTGAAAGACAATTGCGAAGATATATTCTGTTTTCACTACTAATAATACGTTAGTTGCTTGTCCCTCTTTCGTAACGGCAAACGTCATGTGATGGAGGGGACCTACAGCTTTATACGTGGAATTCGAACCAATACGGGTCACTACATCATCCAAATACGGAGGAGGGTCACCCAATCCAACTACTGATCATACCCACTGTCGCTTAACTCGCTGATCTAACGGAAAGCGGTGTTTCATACCCACTGTCGCTTAACTTCGCTGATCTAACGGAAAGCGGTGTTGTCACGTAACCACATGACACTGCATACTTCATTACTAAAATTAAAATATCATACCCAAAACATGGGTATAATATGGTTCATTGCTTATTACCTATATATTACTTAAATAACGTATGCAGTAATCCTCATTTTACTTAAATTTTTCTTATTATATTTTAATAATTTAAAATATATTTTGATTAAAAGAGGTCCGTATTGAAAATGTATTAATACAAAATAATATTCAATTATAATTACTCGTATTCGACACTTCCTTTATAATAATACTTTAAATAAACGTAAATTAAATAAAAATATAATTAAAAAAAAATTAGTAAATGAAAATAAGGTGGAAAAGAGGTCGCATTGAAAAGGAAAACAACAAAAAATGAGTAAAGGAATAACTAAATAAATAAACGAACCCAAATAATTTAAAAGGAAACCATAAAAGTACTTTTATACCCATATACCCATTAACTAAAACCCGCTCCAAACTTATAATTAATGTCTATGCACGCGTATGACCCTCTAAACCGCAGAATACCCTCCCACCTACCAAGGGTACCTGAATCTTAAATCTAAGCCATAATCCAAACATATATATATATGTCACTTCCGTTGCGTATAAAGTATTTTAATTTTCTTTTGCCAAAAATCTATTCATATATTTTGTTTGAAGTTAAATTAAAACATTCTAAGTTGAGTAAAATCTGGTGCAGGTAGAGAAATACATACAATAGTGAAAGTAGTTGCAATAGCGGTAAAAGTAATCGTAGTAGCGATAATGTATTTTGTTAATAATAATAATAATAATGAAAAAATAATAATGAGTTTATTATTATAATAATTATTATTATTATTATTATTATTAGAAATAGTTCATTGTTTATCCTTACCAAGAAATTACTTAAATATAAAATATTTCATTAGCTTGTTTTAATTCTTTGTAAATTCGAATGAAGACATTAAGTACGTATTTATGTATAACGAACCAATGCCCTTAAGGATAAGATTTTTCCTTATAAAATAGGGCCAGGCACAGTGCCAGTGAAAATGGCACTTAAAAGAGGACACTTGTTAAGAATGCAAGTATCAGTACGCTCGAAATAAGGTCATGAGTTATATAGAATTGGCAAATTGTTAAATTTCAGGAAAATTTTCGTTCATGGACGCAAGATTTCTAAAAAGCGTAACAAATTACTAATTAGTTGGGTTTTGTTTTTTAAATTTTGTTGTTGTCACTAAACGGAGTAAAATATCCAAAGAAACACAATATTACCCAATTAGTATTTTTTTTTATATAATATGACCCATTCGAGTTATTAATTGGTCATCATGAAGAAAATTTAATTGAATTCCTTGCAAAGATTAACCCAGAGGTTTTTTCTTTTTACTGTATACATAAGACAGTCTAAACCCTATTTATTTAAAACAGAATTTCCTCGAGGCTTAGAAATAATACAGATTCTGCCCTTAATAATAATAAAAACCAATAAGTAGGGACAGAAACTGCATGGCGCAGCGCTCATGCCAGACTAATGAACCGCACTGCCCTAACTCCGGAATATTATTACCAGCAACATCGGGCATCGAACCCCCGATCTGAATGTCTTCACTTCGCTTACAGGAAAGCGATGTTACCCACTGAGCTAAGGGCGATAGGTTCTTTCCTTGATGGTCATTCAGTCACTAAACAAAATCAGGATGAAACACTGAAATATAATTGAAGAAACACACAAGGGAAAAAATTGATAAAAGATGAAACAGAATCACAAGTCAATACCATTTCTCAAATGATATGCTCCTTTCTATAATTTGGGTGCATTAAGAGGGTATGGCGCAATGTTATATATATATATAATATATATATATATATATATATATATATATATTATATATAATATATATATATATATATATATATATATATATATATATATGCACTAAAATCGCTTATATATATATATATATATGCAAATAACTGCAATGACCGCGCAGTATATAAATGAATAGAAACGACATAAGTATTAAGGAACGTTTCTGCACGTCGTTTCTATTCATTTATATACTGCGCGGTCATTGCAGTTATTTGCGCATATTCACGATTTGCGAGGGTGCTCTCTGAGGGCATTGGTTTCTGCCCTATTTGGGAGAATTTCGATTTGTGATTGAGTGAGGTCCGTAGCATAATGGTAGAGCGTCCGACCGGCAATTGGAAGGCCCTGGGTTCGATTCCCAGGCGGTTCGCCTCATTTTTCATTATTTCGTTATCTCTCCTCCTCGTGTGCAGAAACGTTCCTTAATACTTATGTCGTTTCATATAATATATATATAATATATTTGAGTGTTAATTTTTTGGACATAATTTATTATTTCTAATCTGTTTATAAATCTTAATTTGTCACAATGTATATTTTTCGTTTTTCCTCCGTTATAAAATTAACACACACACACAAACATATATATATATATATATATATATATAATTTTAAAAATACATTTTATGCGTTGGATTTTTTCTTTTTTCCTTGTCTTGAATTGCAGGCCGTAATTGGCTGTTTTTCTTTGCAAGTTTACTCTTCTTCCTTTGTCATGTTTATAGTTGCCCTTGAAGTTATCGGGACAAGATATTTTGGCAAAATTCTCGGCATTTTAGTTCATAAAAGTTTTATAATTATTCCCAAGGAATTAATGCAATTTTCGTTCCCTCTTCTGACTTTTACCCTTAAGCTTTTCTTTGATAATTACTACAGCCCAATGCGACTTAAGTATAAGGTCGGTTATAGTTACGATTGCTTCTAGTAAACCTATTTCTTATTATGGTTTTATTCTTTTAATAATTAACATATAGTGATTGGGGATTACTGATTTATTGTGGTATTTATATTTTATTAAGGTTATACCACATTTTTAGGATAATTGTTTATATTTTGTGCGTGTGACGCATATATATATATATATACTATACAGATCATCCACTTGAAATATACGGCCATAGATAATGCATGGCCTAGATTCGTGTGTATATGGAGCGTTTATGGTTGCCATACATCCGTATACGGATGGTAAACAAATTTGCATTATAACCCTTAATTGTTTGTTGCGTTAAATTCAAAACAGCTTACGAGTTGAGCCTGTAAAGCATATTTAGGTGTAGAAGAGGCTTTGCCAAACTGCTTCGAAATGCCCTCAGCTGAGAACGACAGGTAAAACCGGCAGGTGTGAGGGGAGGCTAAGAATAGGTGGCTATCTGAAGCAAGATGGGGAGAGAAGCGGCAAAACAGGATATGGGGTAGGTATGGGGGGAATCTAGGGAAATACTCAATGTTATGTAGTTTTTAAGGCAAAAATCCAAAACTTCATATATATATATATATATATATATATGTGGTGTGTGTGTGTGTGTGTGTGTGTGTGTATGTATGTATGTGTGTATGTGTATGTGGCCTTGTAACTATAATAAAGGCAGATGTTTTGATGGTTTTGCGGATACAAGGTTGTCAATGGGACAAAGACAATTTTTTTTTTAGTTTCTTTACCATTAAACTATTTCGTATTTTGACACGACATTTCTGTAGATTTTAATATCTAGCAATTGCGTACGTGCTGTATCATATAAATAAGCTTCAAGTTTCTTAATGAAAGAGAACATTTTGTATTCGTTTAAATAAATGTCTTTGATTAAAAGAACAAAAGTACCTTATCAATAGTAGATATTTGTTATATAAAACAGTAACGCCAATTATATATCACTTCACACAAGCAAATGAGTAACCCTAAATACTCGTAAGAACACTAAAAACATACTGATTGCTGAATGATTTACGGTGACGATTTACTTATCGACAGAGTTTTCCACTGCTACATTAACTTAGGTTAGGTTAAGTTCTTAAAATAGCAATGAAATTTCCTTTCGACCAAATGGGTACGAATCCATAAACTAAAACCTCGCGTGTAATCGCGTTTTAAGTGCAATAACCGCACTAAATTAAATAAGATGGAAAGCGAAAAGACAATAAATTGAGAAACTAAGAGCTAGTAGGACCACCTGACGTGGGTTCGAGTCCCACTAACTCCTAGTTTCCCACTTTATTTTCTTCTCTCTTCTCGTCCAGCAACCTTACATGTCAATAGTTGTTAGTGCGTCTCCATGCAGTGAATTGAGAACTTGTTTTAACATGTTGGAAACAAGAACTGAGTAAGTTCTGATTTTACGCGTAAGACATAAATAATACGTGAGGAGGGCCACAAACTGGCACAGTGCTCAGGCCAGACGAAGGCAACCCATTGCACTAACTCCTGGAATATTATTACTAGCACCCTCGGCAGTCGAATCTCAGACCTCAGTGTCTTCATTTTGCTTATAGGGAGACGGTGTTACCCACTGAACTACTGGGACTGGCTCACGTAACACATCGTCTTTCATCATTTATAAGTTTCTTTCAAATCTACAGATAAAAATGAACATAAAAAAATTAATAAAATTACTAAATATTTAGGCAGAAAGCTAATATCTCTCTCTCTCTCTCTCTCTCTCTCTCTTCTCCTCTCTCTCTCTCTCTCTCTCTCTCCTCTCTCTCTCTCTCTCTCTCTCTCTCTCTTCTCTCTCTCTCTCTCTATATATATATATATATATATATATATATATATATATATAATCTATTTATTTTTGGCCACATTATAACTTATAATTACATTTAGATGTAAATAAATAAATAGATATTTTATCTACAGCTGTTCAGTTGGTTAAAAAAAAGTTGGGATACGCTTGGACACGCTTACCTTGCGGTCCAGTGTATCCTGACTTATGTAACCGAAATTGTTCATATGAAAGAAGTTTACAAATGGTCAAAGCTCCCTGCTTTAGTTCTTCCTTGCTATTCCAAGTCAAGTTTAGTGTGTCCTTTCATTGAGGACACACTAAACGACTATTTTTTATCCAAGGTTGTATTAGTAATCAGTATGTGAACATTGTGCCTGTATTTATTTGCTTGTATGAAGTGACACAATTCGGCTGTACTTCAATGGGCAGGTTAAAAATACCTTTAAAATCTGATAACATAATCAAGAAACCTCGAGTGGGTTGTCTACTTACAGCTCTTGTATAATTATTCATTGTGAATGGTTGGTATACAGTACCACTTCTATTTCAATTTCAGTTTTCATTACATATATAATGGACAATGTACATAATTGTTTGGTATATTTTAGCTATATATATATATATATATATATATAATATATATATAATATATATATATATATATATAGTTGTAAATTGCCTTTGTGAATTAGGAATTTCTTACATGCAAAAATGGACATAATTCGTTAGGTAAATACTTACACATAGATAAATAGTTAGTTAGATAAAATATTGTTAGTTAGTAAGTTAGAGTGTTAGATAGTAATATTGCCAGTTAGATAAATAGAGAAATAGTAGGTACATACTTAGATAGAGAAATAGTAAGTACATACTTAGAGAAATAGTAGGTACATCTTAGACAGAGAAATAGTAGGTACATACTTAGATAGAGAAATAGTAAGTACATACTTAGATAAATAGATACTTAAATATTTAGAAAATTAGTTAGGCAATTATAGTTAGATAGAAAGCTAGTTAGTTTAATAGTAATACTGTTAGTTAGACAAATAGTTAGCTATTATGATAGACAGAGAGAGAATTTGAAAACAAATTTCAAAGCAATGAAAAACTACAAGTTTCCATTCATACCAAACTAATTTACCCAAATTTGTATTTGGAATTTTTTGTTTTTTTTATGCAGGAAGGAAGGAAGGGCCAAGGGCAAATGCCCCCAAAAGCGGCCCTCCCAGAGAAGAAGAAGAAGAAGAAGAGCTAAAATGTTTATACTCGAAAATTAATTCCGACATTTTAATTAATGAAGAATTTATTTTAAGAAAGAAATATTTAAAAAAAGTAAGTCCCCTAAAGACTTAATACGAAAGAGATTATGGACAGTGGATATCTTCAAGCACGTGAACCGCTTACTTTTAAAGTTTAAAGTTTACAAAGTTTACAAAGTTAATGAGTAAACAATTTCCTTTAGCGAGTAATCCGAACTCATATTTTTATAAACAGTTCAAAATTCTTTTCGAAATACTGTTATCTCCCAACGCCAATTCTTAACACTAGATAATACCAAATGTTTTTACATATACTATTTTTTAGTATATACACAGTATGTATATATATTATATATATATATAATAATTTAACCTAACCTATCCTTAACCGGTTAACCTAACCCATGCATCACCTGAAGATCAGGGACCCCCCCCAGCCTTCTTTAGTTAGCTTTATAAGGCTAACTAACGAAAATATCACGACCTAACTTAACCAATCGTCAAGGGCGTACAGTTGACCTAACGATTGGTTAAGTTAGATCGTGATATTTTCGTTAGTTAGCCCTGATCTTCAGGTGATCCTAACCCATGAGTGAAATGAGAAATACGAATATTAGAATGAAGATAGCAGGAAGTAGGAAGAAACCATTTTGAATGTGTATATATATCCGCGGAGGCCACTTTCATGCAGCAATGCTTATGCAAACATTTGTATACATACTGTATATTGTCGGGGGAACTTCTTTCTGAAGTGATTACATTTTACATGTACGGTGTGTGTGTGTGTGTGTGTGTGTGTGTATTAGGGTGGCCCTTATTTTTCGAAATTGCAAATTTCACCGTCTCACCCCCTCAATATATTCCATTTGACAAAAAACAAAATGTGCAAAATCTCAAGTAATTATAAATATTCTTATTGGTTCCGCACAAGGACTCAAATTTAGTTAATTAATTATTCAAACATAAATACACGAATTTTTTATTAGCGTTCCATTATAAGGGCAAATAACAGCAGTTAAAGAAGAGCATAAACTAAAATAGACATTGACTACTGATTAATTAGAAACTGAATTGAACTAAACATTTTAGGACTGAAAGCATAGTAAATTTGGCCTAGTAGGGATGGTTGCTTATGAGGCCCCCCTAAATATTAATTGATTTTAATAAAACTTCTTTGGTACACGTTTTATATTAATAGGAAAAAATGCGGGGGTGAGACCCCCAGATTTTGGTTGATTGGGTGGTTTTATACATATAAGAACCACCATAAGAACCCAATAAGAACCACCCAATCAACCAAAATCTGGGGGTCTCACCCCCGCATTTTTTCCTATTAATATAAAACGTGTACCAAAGAAGTTTTATTAAAATCAATTAATATTTAATGGGGCCTCATAAGCAACCATCCCTACTAGGCCAAATTTACTATGCTTTCAGTCCTAAAATGTTTAGTTCAATTCAGTTTCTAATTAATCAGTAATCAATGTCTATTTTAGTTTATGCTCTTCTTTAACTGCTGTTATTTGCCCTTATAATGGAACGCTAATAAAAATTCGTGTATTTATGTTTGAATAATTAACTAAATTTGAGTCCTTGTGCGGGACAAATAAGAATATTTATAATTACTTGAGATTTTGCACATTTTGTTTTTTTGTCAAATGGAATATATTGAGGGGGTGAGACGGTGAAATTTGCAATTTCGAAAAACAAGGGCCACCCTAATATATATATATATATATATATATATATATATATATATATATATATATATAGGGTTGGGTTGTCAGATTTTTCAAAAAAATTTCTGAGGTTTTTTTAAGACCAAATTTTTTTTCAAATTGAAACTAGATTTTTTCAACGGTTACAACAAACAAAATTATAATATTTATTACAATAATATTTAACAATTATACATCGTGAATAAATATTGAAATTCTAAATCAATTCATCCCTAAAAAATTTGCTTCAAAAATATTTTTTGCGAGACATTTTGAACGCGGGATTTTGACGCGGGACTTTTGGATCAAATGCCGACTGCACGTCTGGCAACCATATATATATATATATATATATATATATATGGGAATGAACTCAGAATGTTCCCCCGAGTTTTTTATGATACACACAGACCGTGCATGGAACAAGGAACTCTTCTGGGATAATTAAATCCACTATAGTCCCAATAAGTAATGGTAAATGACAAATACCATAGTTTTTCTTTTTCATGATGCTAGCCCGACGCGGGCAACGGGGCACTCGCAAAGAGGTTCCATAAATATAGCTTCCCTCACCAGCTATTGCAAAGCAGACAGGATCCAGCTTGTCATTTACCATTACTTATTCGGACCATAGTGGATTTAATTATCCCAGAAGAGTTCCCTGTTCCATGCACGGTCCCTGTGTATCATATATATATATATATATATATCAACTGCAAAGAACACGCAGTATAATTAACGTAAAGAACGACGCTTGTATAGGAGAACATTCCGCGCAAGATGAGGAGGGAGAACGAACAAATATATATATAATGTTTCAGACCAACAAAGACCCTAGGATCCACTCATGGCTGGTCTACCTAACTGTGTTTGTAATTGTGTATTGCGCATGTCCTCCGTGGTGGCAGAGGGGACCTACAATTTTACGTGGGTTCCGAACCACAAAGCCTTAATTTTACCACCTTAAACTATACCCAATCTATCAACATACGCGTCTAATTGATTTTTAAACATGCTTATAGACGTGCTATTAATTACTTCTACCGGCAAACTATTCCAGCTATTTACTATTCTACGCGTAAAAAAGTTTTTGGCAACTGCTGCCTCGAACCTTCTACTTGTCAGCTTACACACATTATTTCTAATTCTACTATATTGTGATATTTCAAAAAATATCTCTATTTACGTTATTGAACCCATTCATAATTTTAAAAACCTAGATTTTATATACTGTATATATAAACTTCATACTGAACCGTCTGATTTGGTATTTCTGAGTACAGGCAAACATGTAACAATTCTTTGTTATAGGCGCTGTTTCAGGCTACCATTTCCTGCCTAGGCTAAGCATAAGTATGTTTCATTTTGCAAATATTAGTTAAAACTTAAACCTCAATTAGTCATAGGCCCTATTAATTAATGCTGTTATTTTAACCTAGCCAACAGCTGCTACATTTAAGTTAAGTTTAAGGACGAGTAGTAACAACTACACTAAACCCAGGGGTGTGTCACAAAAGGTAGTAGAATTATACCATTTCTCTTACAAAGCCTAGACAAGATAGGGCCTAAAGCCCTAAACTGTTTCACACAATTAAAAAAATAAGACTTGTAGTAACAACTTAAAATTTTAATGTTACGTCCAACGGCTAACAAAGATTTATATACCTAAGCCCTAGCCTAAGGCTATTCCTGACGTAGTCCAACCTTTACTGGGTCAAGGTACTCCAACGTTGTGTTCTGACTTCTGCGTGGCATCCCAGATGATTTTCATTTCCCGCTGTTCAACTAGGAATGCCAACTCTTCGTTTTCGTTGTCAGTTTCTTGTTTTAATTTCAACGTAAAACCTCCAGTTCTCAATTTATATAAAAAATAAAATTTGAAAATTTAGTTTTTTATTAAATTTCATATATCATTTAATGAAGAGGTTATTCAAGAATTAAAGTTGCAGCTGATAAACGTCTGCAAATAATCAACAAACACAACTGCTAAGCATGGGCGCCCGCAGGATTTTTTCCAAGGGGGGGCAAAATTTAATGTATTAATAGGTAGGGACCGGAGCAAGCAAAAAACTTTTGACCCCTTAGGAACCAGCAGGTTAATTCTAAGCAAGTTTAGTGTTGCATTTTCTGTAATGGAAAATGCAAATATATATTGTATATACATACAATGCACATGATAACAATCATTTATTTTATTTATAACAGAAACATGATAGAATGAAGAAAAAAGCACACTGAAGTAAATGTTGTACCTAATTTGAAAACGGTGTTTCGAGCATCACCTACACTGCTCATTTGAATAGGAATTGTAGTCGTCTGCGGTCACTACCAAAATTATGAACAACCTTTTCCATAAAATCAGTTTTGTTGGAGTTGATTTTCTCTCGGTGAACAAATAAAAAGGTAGCAACCCTTTATCATGCACACAAATAAAAATTTTCACCCTTTAGGAGGCAGTTGGATACTTTTCAGCAAGTTTAGGATATAAATATTTTCTTAGAAAATATTTAATATACTTTCTTGGCATTTCCAGGGGGGGGCAAGCGCCCCCCCTTGCCCCTACCTGCGGGCGCCCATGCTGCTAAGGTAAGTTGTTATTAATGTTACTTTACGTGACACTTGTCAATTGGTACAGGGTCGATCGAGACGAAAGTCAAGTCATAGACGCATAACAAAAGATAAAGTCGCGTCCTAAAGCTGTCATATATTCGTCACTTACACTTCAATCATGGTTGCTTTGGTCGCGAACAAACACGTCAATGTCGACTCAATGATACCATATACAAGCAATCATTCTGAAAAGGATGTTCATTTTCTGAGCGTGTAAAAACGTCATCACTCGTTTGTAAACAAAAAGAGAACGGAACTCATTTAGCCTACCCTATACGGCCTATAGTTAAAGATAAAAATATGACTTAAGAAGTAACTGAAATGTAACCGTATTTTTAAGATAAAATTTGAAGTAGATAATTAACTAGGCTAGTTCACCTGTTATGTTAAAATTATTAAAGCTCAGTCTCAGGATTATGAAATACAGTAGGAAGAATATTATGAGCAATAAAAGGTCTCGTGACTGATTTTTCTTTCATTTTAACCCTAGACTACATAGACGAATCAAATCAATAGTGTGGTCCAATTGAATCCCGCTATGCATTCCAGGATTAATCTCCCAAACGCCGTGTTAGAATACTTTGAATTTATCTTAAAATAAACTTATGAAAATAGGCCTAAATCTTGGCAAGGCTTCATAATTAAGGTCTTAGAAGTAAGCTATGTAACTTAGGCATAAATCCTACATAAGTAATAGGCCTGTAATGTTGCCAGACAGGAAATGACATTACATTTTTTTAAGGATTAAATTTATAGAGTAATTAAACCCAGATACTATACATGACGAAGCTAATGGTCTCAGCAGGCTTAGCTGCTTATATGGATGTATATTAGTGTTGGCAGAAGCTCTGCTCCGGAGCCGGAGCCGTTTTCTTCGGAGCAGAGCTAGAGCTTAGGTGGAGCAAGGGTACCTGAAATTTAGTGCTTCTTGTAGTATTACTGTTTTATAGTGTAAAATAACCAGAGGTCTGTGGTTCTTCATTCTAAAATGCCACAAACTTTATTCAAATATGTTTGTCTATTGGTTCTTGGGAAGCTACACAGACTTTATAGATCTGAAAAGCTTTTTATTTTGTCATAAAAAGAAGGCATCTCAAGGATGTTGTTTAGGTAATAAATAAATTAATGGTTTTGTTTTCGTGGAGTTTGTCTTCTTTTCTTCTTTTTTAATATTATTGTTACTTTTATTACTTTATCTTTTTTTTTTTAGGATAATAAAACCTTTTGTTTTCAAATTGATATGACAGTCGGAAGAAATATTTTCTGTTTCGAGTTTGTTCATTAATATAATAATTTTTTCATTTTAATTTTCAATAGTAAATTTAGTTTCAACTAAATTATCATTAACTTTGATTGTACTCTAAATGGAAAATCAGATTTAGGTACATAATAAAAAGTTTCATTGTGATAGATCTTCAATTACGAGTTACGACCCCTTCCGAAAATTCAAAATCACTTAGTAGATTCATGTCGGTACATGTTCTTAACTGATTTACATCTATATCAAAGAATTCATCCAGAATTCTAGATTTTCTATTTTTATCTCGGTCTTAGGGATACTGAATACAGTTAATTTGTTCCTTAAGCAGTTCGTTCATTTTTTGGGGTCATTTGCGTATTCGTTTACTTCAACTTTCAACGGACCAACACTTTCTTTACATTTTCTTTTCTTTTCGCAAAGGCGTAGAAATACTTTTGCTTAGTTTTTGTTTTCTGCTAAGCGAAGTTAATCGACATTGAGTCTGAAGAGTAGTTGGATGGGAGATCGTTTTCTGTGTTCATACTGTGTAGCGACCCGTGGTTCGGATCCCACGTAAAGTTGTATCCCCACCGTCAGTTACCTTAAATATTGCAAAGGAGGTTAAGCAACCTAGTAAGTTATTGGGATCTTTTAAACTATTCTCTCCCCCCCCCCCCCCCAGCTTCAGAGAGGGGTGGGGGACATAGTTTGAAAGGTCAATATTAGTGGGTGAGATAATTTAACAGGTTTTACTTATCTTATTTACATAATAGAATTTTCAAGATATGTATATAAGATACATATCTTGAAAATTCTATTATATTCTATCATATTTCCGGTTTATAGAGAACCATTACTTACATAGGATAAAATTTGAAGCATTGAATGAACCTAACCGAGTATTCAGTTGACCTAATCGGACATACAATGAACCTAACCGGGTATTCAATTGACCTAACCGGGCATTCAATTAACCTAACCGGGTATTCAGTTATTTTTTCTACCCTTCTGCGGGTAGCAAAAATATCCCGCGTTTTAACGAAAATATCACGACTTAACCTAACCAATCGTCAAGAGCGTACAGTTGACCTAACCGGGCATTCAAATTTTATCCTATGTAAATAATGGTTCTCTATTTATTATATGTTTGCAATAAATAATAAATTTGTAGTTATTGTTTTCTTATCTTATTTTGGTTAATTTGCAGAGTTTAAACTTTGGGGGGGATGTAGTTGAAAAGATCAACATTGGGGGTGGTGATTGTTGAAAAGAGTATGTTGGGGGGGGGGGGGGGGGGGATAAATAGTTCAAAAGATCCAGTTATTGTTTTTTTCGCTACCTTGTTTATCTTCTCGTTCGTTTTGTTGGTGAATGTTTTGGGTCCGCTTCTATCTCGCATTTCACCTTACACCCCCTCCCCTCGTCCTAGCTTGAATCTCCCTGCATCCATTTTGCATCTGTGGAATTTTTTTACGGTTTACTCCCGTTGTTTAAATAAAGTTTTCATTTACAAATACATAAAAAAATATTTTCCCAAAGTTAATCTATTAATAGACGCACAAGACAGTAAAAATGTTTAAATTTACACTCAAACAGAAGGGCAGTTTCATTCTTCATTAAAATAGTTAAAAGTATCTGTCTGCTTCTATGAATTTTTTACCATACTGCTTCCTGCGGCAAGAATAGCCCCGTTGATTAGTCGATTAAACAAGGTGGTGTCCAGACTATGTATATACTGTATATACTACAATGATTGTTCTCGAAAAGAAATGGTAAAGCTCATCAATAGAATGTCAGAACGTTTGTCAGCTTGACATAATGCAAACGTGAACACAACACGATTCTAAATGTATTCATTTATAAATTTTAACTCTGTTAATCAAAATAAAAAAAATATGGAAAAACAGAGCTTGTTTATTTACTTTTATCAACGCTCTCTCTCTCTCTCTCTCTCTCTCTCTCTCTCTCTCTCTCTCTCTCTCTCTATATATATATATATATATATATATATATATATATATATATATATATTAAATAAATAATCAAGGGTGATGAATCAATATACTTTTCATACAATAATTGAAGGTGATGACTGAAGGATGAAGGATTGAAATAATCATGTCTGATTAAGTTATGAGGGTTTGCTGATCATGTTTGAATCCCAAAACATCAAAGAAAATTACAGACAAGGTCTATGTTGTGACCATGTCGCAACACCACTTCACTTATGGTCAGCGAAGTTAATGGATGATGGGTCTGCTCAGTTGTTGGATGGGTGACTGTCTCCTACGTTTAGATGATGGCGCGGCCAGTGGTTCGGGTTTCGCGTTAAGGTGTAGGTCCTTTCTGTTAAGACAAAAGTCTGGTATTTCCAACAACATTTTACCGCAAAAAGTTGGATTAAGGAAATAATCCATATTAAATAATGGATTTATTAGAAGCACACGTTTAGGCCTATTAGGTTTAGGGCGAGATGATAAAGACTTTATACTGTATATACACAGAGGGTTGACAAACGTAAACGGACACATTCAGTTTTTCTATAGTTTTATATTTGATAATAAAAGTTAATAAATAATAACAAATTTATTAAATCAATATATTTAGAATGGTGTTGCTTCCCCTTTCCCATTATGTAAAGCTGACACACGTTTTGGTATTCCCTTGATGAGCTTTGCCATTTATTCTTGAGGACAATCATCGTGGTGTATTTACTTTTGTTAACCCTCTATATATAGTATAGGCCTAAAGCTTGTGCTTCTAATAAATCTATTTCTTATTGTGGCTTTATTCCATTAACATACTCATATATTGTAGTTTCTGTATATAAGGAAAGTCGGAGCTATTGAAGAATAGGGACCCCAGCCTTCTTTAGTTAGCTTTATAAGGCTAACTAATGAAAATATCATGACCTAACCTAACCAATCGTTAAGGGCGTACAGTTAACCTAACGATTGGTTAGGTTAGGTCGTGATATTTTCATTAGTTAGCCTTATAAGCCTAACTAAAGAAGGCTGGGGTCCCTATTCTTCAATAGCTCCGGCAAGTCATTTACTTTCTACTGACTTTCGACTCTGTACCATTGAGGCTTCAACGAAAGCTAAATATGCAGCATTTGAGAATTTTAAAAATTCTGCTTCTGTTTTCAGGTTACTGATTGATGATGATTGTAATTGGTGGCTATCAAGGAATCTGCCAAATCTCTTGATATTCTGAAAGTGACCTAAATAAATGCGTGAATTGGGTGGCTGTATCGTTGTTGAAACTCATCGACAATGTATACAAACATTTGAAAATGTATTTAAGGTACAATGTCATTGTCAAAGAATTTGTTTTCTAAAACGAGGTCGAGTGATTTTCTACTGTATATAACCTCTACAATATTGCGTGGGTATGTATCATTATATAGGTAATGGCCCTCTATATGAACATGTATACTATATAATAAGTATATATTCTCGCCTATACACTGCAGTCTATATATAAACAGCCCATAAAAGACCATCAAGGTCAACAGATGCTCAGATTAGTTGGTTAGTTTATCTATACTTTCAGAAAAGATGGTGTATTGTTTTTAAAATAGTGCTAAAAAATATCCCAAGGAAAACCGTGGGTTGTTTGGTTTAAAACAATTTCGTTTTAAAAACTCTAAAATTAATATGGTACTTGTAGGTTATCTCCCCATTAGTAAATAGTAAATACTATTTCAGAAACAAACAATGTTATAATTAATAATAGATCAACTGTACGCCCTTGATAATTGGTTAGGTTAAGTCGTGATATTTTCGTTAGTTTTAACGAAAATATTCTGTCAAAATTGGTGGGGCAGAGATAACTACAAGTACCTAACCTACAACTTACAAGTACCATTAATATTATTCTAGTTGTTTTATTCGATGGATGGAATTTTGTATTCTTGCATGTTGTTCTGTGTTGAGGGTTTTAAGAATAAGGATAAAGAGAAACCGCAAATAGAAGATTTATTAGAATGAAATAATTTCCACTGTGATATTTCAAAACGTCGTAAGCACCACCACCCCAAAATTTTTTTTTTTTTTTAGAAATTTTTCGCGTTAATTCTCTTTAGCAGATAATCGTATAACAAATTCGAAACGACTTCCGTTTCTTTTCTATCGTAACAATCCGGTTTCAAACGTTCCTAAACGTTCCCTGCATTAGACATTCATCAGTTATTTTCATTCTGTAAAATTGGGGTTTTGCTACTTGCATGCAAGGTATTATAGAATTTTAGAGTGTTTATTTTAAAATGCAAAATTTTCCAAATGAGAAAAAGACCTAAAATATGAACTATGAAGAATGCAAAATTCGGACGTTTTCCAGTTTATGTACCGTTTTCTACAGTACATTACATACAGCATAGTAAACATCCTGTGCCCAAGTGACGAAAGTTATAATGTGGGTTAGGTTAGGTTAGGTTAGGTTATCAAGAACTCATTTTTGATCACTCATTTTTTATCTGAAAAGAAGCAAAAATAAATTATATGAAAAACGGTACACAAACTGGAAAAGGTCCCAAAATTCAAATGGTCATGACTCATGAGACAAGAGTAAAATCAATGTCAAATTAATAACAACGAAATTTCGTAATTAAAACAAAACCTGCACAGTTTATCTTGTTACTTTGATGAGGGTTGTTTAACTTTCGTAACATCTAAGGTCTGAAAGATTCTGTAATTCGGGGAACTAGAAGGAGACCACGAAGAAGATGGTGACGAAGGTGAACAGATGGTGGTGGTGGTGATAGTGTACTGACTAACAAGGTGATAACGTGGCCGAAGAGGACTGTGGTAGCGTTTGAAGCTCAGAACTAAATATAAGCTGACAGTTAAGAACTAAATTATAGGCTGAAGTTACGTATAGGCTGAGAAGTTAAGTACTAAGTATCACTCTCACGTTTAGTATCACTTTATCACATTAAGTTCACCATATGAAATCTCACTGAGTACCACAGCAAACTAGGCTTACACACGAATACCACTTAATTAAAGAAAATCATTGATGAAACGAAAACACGATAAAGTGTGTACTTTTAAGTTCACACATTAAAATAATATGTTAAATTACGTTATATAATGCCAAACATGGTCAAGGGACTAAGCTAGGATGTCTCTTCGCCTTGGGTTAATCAAATGAGTAAATTTAAATACTTAATTTTATGAGTAAGGTCCCCTTACAAGTTTTACTGTATTTGTAAATACAAATACGTATTTGACCCCATATATATATATATATATATATATAATATAGTGCAACTGCAACTGACAGTAGGCTGTATAATAAATGTAATTAGATTAATTGAAGAATTATTTGTGTGATTAAAGGCACCATCTGATTTTTCAATCAGAATAATAATGTCATACGGAGATTAATAGAGCAAGTTTTTCTTCCTTTAACAAAACGAAACCATGAATGATACAATCACAAATAAAGGTTACAATTAAGCGAACGGGTACACAAAATAAATAAGATTTTAATTGAATGATTGACTAACTGGATTGTGCGGCAGCTTATTACCAGGTTTGTTCAAAGAGTAAGTTCACAAGGTTAATTATATTATTGGTGCATTATGCGTAGTACAATAATGTTGTTGGTATTACAATATTTTAACGGATGTTAATTATCTGTTAACAATGTTAACGGGTAATCACAAGACTCAGAGAATGGCCTGCAGTCTTTCCTTTCTTCAGCGGTATTCGGTCGAAGGTTCGCATTTCCTTGAGCGCATTGTGACAGGTGATGAGACCTAGGTATACCATCACACACCAGTCTAAACGGGCGTCCATGGAATGGAAACATCCGGGGTCGTCACGAACCAAAAAGTTCAAGATTGCACCATCAGTTAGTAAGGGGATAGCAACGATATTTTTGGGACTATCAAGGCGTCATCATCTTGTGAAGAGAAAAACGCGCGAAGAAATGTTTGTCTGTAGGTTGTTTCGGGAGGATTTTGCTGCACAAGACGCACCGGGCATTCTAGTTACTTGTATAGGCATACAGTTTCTCGCAAGTACGTATCGAGTAGCATTTGATGGAGAGATCGCGTACTTGAGGCACTACTTCGAAGTTTCCACCTTCTGCCTCAAACAGATCTCCTTTTGTCCTTTCAACCAGATGAAGACAGCTTTTTTGAGAACTCTTCCATGGCGACCAAACGCCGCCACACCATACCTCGAGACATCCAGCTCAAGAATCTCAGTCTGCACTGACACACGTTCAAGATTTTAAATCATTTAGCAGCACTTCGTCGGCCTATATTCATTCCTTAAATTATTCGCGCGCAATCAAAATTCAATCACTAATCTAATGTAATTCTCATGTATATATTGTGCATGTGTCCTTTTGTAATTAACGTCATTATCAGCAATTCATGCCTTTTTCTTGTTACACAATTAATCAAGCAGCTGTAACAGTTATTATTTATTTGTTTTGTTTTGTTATTTGTTGTTTGTATATTTGTTATTTATTTGTTATTTATTTGTTTTGTTAATTAACCTAAATTAACATGAAATTTGTTAATCTCTTTTAATAACATTCATTTTTGGTGACTCCACTGTAGGGTGGATCGATTTTACATTGTTTTCGATTTCCATATTCTAATAGAGACAGAAACTTACTTGCGCATGCATGAGAAAATAGCCTCTGCAAAATCTTAGCTTAATAGGTAATCATCTTCTGCCCCCGGCAGAGCGATGAAAATCATATTTTAGTAGTCAAAAACGTATTTTTAAACCCTAGCCTAGAGTCATAAAATTTTGCGTGTGTGTTATTTCATGCCTAAGCAACGATATAAATGCTATGGGAAATATATAAATGCATTATTTAAGACAAAGAGCCGATCTGAAAATATGTATATTATACATATTTTCAGATCGGCTCTTTGTCTTAAATAATGCATTTATATATTTCCCATAGCATTTATATCGTTGCTTAGGCATGAAATAACACACACGCAAAATTTTATGACTCTAGGCTAGGGTTTAAAAATACGTTTTTGACTACTAAAATATAATTTTCATCGCTCTGCCGGGGGCAGAAGATGATTACCTATTAAGCTAAGATTTTGCAGAGGTTATTTTCTCATGCATGCGTCTCTATTAGAATATGGAAATCGAAAAAAATGTAAAATCGATCCACCCTACGTCTTCAGTCAAACAAATAACCCTTTAATTAATCTAATTACATTAATTATAGGGCCTACAATAAAAATTTCAGGTTTGTATTTCAGTTAATAAAAAAAAAAAAATTTTAAAATGTCAGCTGTTTAAAAAATCACCGGTATAATTATTAATTAAACTGCTCGTTATATATATATATATATATATATATATATATATATACTAGGTGAGGTACCCGGCGTTGCCCGGGTTAATGAATGCCCGGTTAG
>JAJOZX010009412.1:0-10000 GCA_023014485.1 Bathynomus jamesi | reverse complement strand
TATCTATCTATCTATCTACCTATCTATCTAGGCCGTAAATGGGAATAAGAATGACGTGAAATGAATATGGATTGATTCGAGAATTACCTCTTTCGAGATTCTCATTCTTGGACGCGGAATAAAAGGGGGATCACATTGAGTGGGATAATACGGCGCGTCACATTCCAGAGTACTTTTATTAAGCTTAATGCTAACATGACAGTCGACGAATTTAGAATATGTTTTTTTCTAATACTTTCAATCTAAATAAAGTTCGCGTTTTTTTTTTGTTTTTTTCTACCACAGACTTTATTTGTAAAGTAATTTTTCAATATTTTACTGGTTTACCTTTATACAAATTAAGGTTTGTACATCTGTTTCAGATTAATATTTTAAATTGAGACAGTTTGGCATTTATTTATTTTTGTATTAGACGCTTTGGCGTAGGAAGGAATTAGTTTTGATTTTTTTTTTTTTATCCTGCCCACCCCATATGTATACATAGTATGGGTGCAACTCATAATCACTCATTTTTCTGTCATTTGGGCATTTTTTGTTTGTTTGATGGTGCTGTTTAACCTCTTTCGCAACATTTAAGGTCATATAATGGAGGGGACCCACAGCTTGACGTGGGATCCGAACCACAGGTCGTTACATAATCTAGACGCAGCGGGTGGTCTCCCATCTGACTACTACCCAAAACAGTGTCGTTTAACTTCGCTGATCGACGGGAAGCGGTGGGTGTTACGAAACACTGGCCACGACGTAGCTCTCATTCGAACATATTTCAGTCGTATATATTCGTAGGAATATTTACTTGTACTTATATATATATATATATATATATAATATATATATATATATCTATATATATATATATATATATATATATATTATATAATTATTTAGTACTTTGCAATTTCCCTTTTTTGTGTCAACAAGAAAAGTTGTAAGTACAGTATATGATGGCTATGGCAATACAAAGCAGTGTTGCTTCCACTTGGTGATGGACCACGTACGGAAGCCTCGTTAATAGGTTCATCCTCTATATACTTGGCAGTGAGAATGCGAGCTGCTCGTACCCTGAATGGATGTATTAGGGAGGTACTTTGAAAAAAGCGGTGAAACCTTTAGCTATTTAATTTCTATGTACAACTTAATCTCAAGATAAGTGTGTTCACAATATATATATGTATATATATATATTTATATATATTATATATATATATATATATATTATATGCGGATTTGGATACAAATTACGTATGGAGGCTTTGTCAGGTACAGTGATCCTCTTGTTTGCTTGGCAACGCTGCTGCGAGCTACTCGTACCCTGAAATGGGCGTAATGACGCCTCTGTGTAAAAAACGTTAAACGTCTCATCTTACATCCGCGTAAGCTATAATTACAAATATCTTAAGCATTGATTAACAATATATATATATATTATATATAAACTTCCGACCGTAACACACAAAAATGCACTTGCCAAATTGAACACATCAAAAAGGAACGAACAGGGAATTGATCGTAACATCTCTTATGTTTGCAAAATGAGAAAAAAAAAAAAAAGCTTAAATTTAGAACAAGTAAATTTCATCTCTTTGCTAAGAGTTTTTAAGGCCGAATTTTGGTCATTTTATTTTCCTTTTTACAATATAAACATTTTCGATCAATGGAAGCGTGTTCACGCCATAGCCTGAAAAGAACTATTGACATATTTACGAACTAAATCTTTAATAAGGCTAAAAGTGACGGAATGAAAAATGCTCATCATTAGTTCTAGTCATTTGTGGAAGAACGTTTCGAATATCTACTAAATATTTATTGCAATTATTTATAACATCTTCAATGTAGGACGAAATTACTGGACATGATATAGATTTTCTTTTATTGCATAAACTCAACTTCAGTGCCACACTTTATACCTGGAAGGTTAAAAAAAAAATATATATATATATATATATATAGTTATAATGTTTCAGACCACAAAGACCCTAGGATCCACTCATGGCTGGTCTATCTAACTGTGTATTATATATATATATATATATATATACATTCAACTGCAAAGAACACGCAGTATAAATAACGTAAAGAACGACGCTTGTATAGGAGATATTCCGCGCAAGACGAGAAAGAGAAAACAACAAATGAAAAAATGAAGTACCACCTGGAATCGAACCCGGTCTTCCGATTGCCGGTCAGACGCGATAACCACTACACCATGGACTTCACTCCTCAAATGCCGTAATTCCTCTACATACTCGCAGAAACCAATGCCCCAAGGGGGCACCTCCGCATGCCGTAACATTATATACATTCAACTGCAAAGAACACGCAGTATAAATCGTAAAGAACGACGCTTGTATAGGAGATATTCCGCGTCTGACCGGCAATCGGAAGATCCCGGGTTCGATTCCCAGGTGGTACTTCATTTTTTATTTGTTGTTTTCTCTTTCTCGTCTTGCGCGGAATATCTCCTATACAAGCGTCGTTCTTTACGTTATTTATACTGCGTGTTCTTTGCAGTTGAATGTATATAATGTTACGGCATGCGGGAGGTGCCCCCTTGGGGCATTGGTTTCTGCGAGTATGTAGAGGAATTACGGCATTTGGAGGAGTGAAGTCCATGGTGTAGTGGTTATCGCGTCTGACCGGCAATCGGAAGATCCCGGGTTCGATTCCCAGGTGGTACTTCATTTTTTCATTTGTTGTTTTCTCTTTCTCGTCTTGCGCGGAATATCTCCTATACAAGCGTCGTTCTTTACGTTATTTATACTGCGTGTTCTTTGCAGTTGAATGTATATAATGTTACGGCATGCGGGAGGTGCCCCCTTGGGGCATTGGTTTCTGCGAGTATGTAGAGGAATTACGGCATTTGGAGGAGTGAAGTCCATGGTGTAGTGGTTATCGCGTCTGACCGGCAATCGGAAGATCCCGGGTTCGATTCCCAGGTGGTACTTCATTTTTTCATTTGTTGTTTTCTCTTTCTCGTCTTGCGCGGAATATCTCCTATACAAGCGTCGTTCTTTACGATATATATATATATATATATATAATATAAATATAGAAATCCGAGAGCCGGACAGAAAGTACGAACAAAGACACTTCATGCGTTATCGGGACAACAGGTACCGACAAAGATAAAAAGAGGTAAATTCTCGGAGGACCACAAGGCAACGAAACCGGCACCCCCATCGGAAAACAAAGCGGAACCACCTGTATGCGAAAAAGAAAGAGAAAAAATAAAAATAATCCTAGCCAACATACAGGGCCTTAAATCAAACCAGTCCACGAACAAAGTTGCATACCTGAAAGGACTCATGCAAGAAGCCGGAGCAGACTTTGCGTGCCTCACGAAAACTCATCTAAAGGACTGCCAGGCGAACTGTGAAAATTGTGAGTCCTGTATTGACAAAAAAGAAATACAAATTGACAACTATAACATCCTCCGAGCCGACAGAACAGTGAGACGTAAAGGAGGCTGTGCTATTTACACACGCGAAAGGCACATAGCAGAAATGGTTATAAGTACCTCAAACAACTACGTAGAATGTGTAGCAGCAAAAATTGAAAATTAAATATGGTACTAATTGTAATGTACAGACCCCCAAACACGCCAACCTCAAAATTTTCAGATTCCATTACAGAGGTAAGAAACTTAGTAAAATCTACACTCTCCAACCCCAAATATTTTTCTCTGTGGTGATTTTAATTTCCATTCATGAAATATAAAAGGATAGGAAAAAATATATGTATCCACCAGGACAAGGGGGGACACGAGAAGACCAGGAGCAGGTAAAAATACTAGCTTTAGCTGATGATTTATGTTAACGCAAGAAATACAGAAAACACAAGAAAAAACAACTGCCTAGATTTGGTATTCACAAACAACAGTAATCTAATTGATAATGTAGAAATCTCCCAACTATGATATCAGACCACAATATCAGTGAAATAACAACTAATATAAGGCAACAGGAAAGGAAAGGACACGCACAACAGAACGAAGCAAATTCGAAATTTTTAATTTTCACTCCAAAGCTATAAACTGGGAAGATGTGACATCCAGCATGGAAGTAATAGATTGGAAAACCATTTTCGAGGCTAAGACAACGGAAGAGATGCTAATGACGTTAGAAGAGAAGACGTTAGAAATTGTGGAAAAATGTCCCAAAGATACAACAAAGAGGAAGAGAAGCAGGTTCGAAAGACAAAAGAGGCATTGTTCCGAAAGAGAAAAAGAGTGACTGCAAATTAAGTAATTGTAAAGATAACAACATCAGAAAAATTATTATAAACTACAAAGTATCGATGTCGTCATACAGGAACAATCGAGAAGCATGCAGAAAAAGAAGAAGATGACGCTATAGAAGCGATAAAGGTTAACTCAAGTACTTCTATAATTTCGCAAAAGAAAGTCGAAAAACCAAGCGACTATCGGACCTTTAAAAAATGAGAACAGTGATTTATCTGATGATCTAACAGAAGTATCTGAAATATTAAAAGCTCAGTATGATCATCTTTCAGTATCCCAAAAACTGACAATTGATTTGCGATAGAAACGCGTTCTTGAAGAAGAACCACAAGGGGAAAGTATAACGGATTTCGACTTCACGACGGATGATATTACACAAGCCATAGGGAAACTAAAAACACACTCAGCGGCAGGACCGGATAAATGGAATGCCACACTGATCAAAACTGCAAGAATGAAATCGCTGAGCCCCTATACTGGATATGGAGCGATCATTAGACACGGAGAAATACCGGGCATCCTGAAGAGCGCGAACATAGTCCCAATATATAAAGGAGGAGATCGATCCCAGGCCCAAAACTATAGGCCAGTGTCGCTTACATCTCATCTCACTAAATATTTGAAAGAATAGTTAGACAGAAAATCTATGACTTTTTGGAAACTCAGAAAAAATTCACTGATAACCAACACGGGTTTCGATCAGGCAGATCATACCTATCACACTATGGAACACTACAACAACATTATTGATTCACTTGAAAGTAATGAAAACTATGATGTACTATACACAGACTTTGCTAAAGCGTTCGACAAGTGTGACCACGGAATCTAATACATAAACTGAAATATATGGGAATAACAGGAAAAGTAGGGAAATGGATATATAATTTCCTTAGTGAGCGGAGGCAAGTCGTTACAGTACAAGGAGTATCTTCATCAGAATCAGAGGTCCTCAGCTCAGTACCACAAGGAAAGTATTAGCTCCACTACTCTTCATAATCATGCTACTGACATAGATGAGGACGTTACCAGAGACAGCACAGTAACATCCTTTGCGGATGACACAAAGATCAGTAGAAAAATAAGAAACCCAGAAGACATAGGATCTTTACAAACCGACATAAACAAAATCTACAAGTGGACTGAAGACAACAATATGAGTTTAACACGAGAAATTTCAGCTATTACGGTACGGAAAAGAGAAGACCTAAAGTGCATGGAATATTATACCCCAAATGGACAGGAAATTCAGAGAAATTCCAGAGCAAAAGATTTAGGGTTGTAATGACAGATGATGCGAAATTTGAAACACAAAATAAGATTGCAGTAAACAGAGCAAAGAGAATAACGGGTCAATATTGAGAACCTTAAACGAAGGGATAGGATGTAATGATTCCTCTACTGAAAACCCTGATCATACCCAAATTAGAATACTGCTCGGTCCTAACTTCCCCATATAAAAAAAGAAGACATTAGACAGCTGGAGGGGATCCAAAGAGCTTCACAGCCAAGATCAATGGGTGCAAAGAACTAAATTACTGGGAAAGGTTACGAGAACTAGACCTATATTCACTGGAAAGGAGAAGAGAGAGATACACCATTATTTACACTTGGAAATAATGGAGAAACTAGTCCCTAATCTTACTCGAATCCCATAACTCCCCAAACAACGATGGAAAGTAGAAGCGGTAGCTGTGTCTATTCCCAAATTGAAGGCGAGACAGGGAACATCCTTAACCCTGAAAGAAATAGTTTTGTAGTGAGAGGACCAAAACTGTTTAATCAGTTGCCCAAAGACCTAAGAAACACGAAGGGAGTTGCAGTGGAAATCTTCAAAGAAGACTAGACGCCTGGCTCAGAACAATCCCCGATGAGCCGGGCGTACCTGGCTATGTGAGGTGGAGAGCGCAAGAATCCAACTCACTACTTCACCAGGCCAACTCGAGAGGAGGGGCGACAAGCTTGACCTTCGCGAAATGAGAAATCATCGCGCGGAACCTTTGTAAGGTATATATATATATATACACACACTATATAATAATGATAACGTTTTATTAGCAGGAGAAAAACATATATGCTGTGTGCATATATATATATAGATATTATATATATATATATATATATTACTCCACAGGATTCGAACCTAGCGCCCCTTGAATAGAAGGGGAGGCGCTAACCACCACGCTGTGAGAAGGCAAAAGTTACACAACCTGGCGCATATTTCGACACCCGAAGGAACTCATAACACTTTCATGCCCAGAGGGAATTTCCGTGCTAACCCTCCTGCACTCGAGGTAATGATAGTATTGCATTCAAATAGTGTAATGGTGGGCTCCCACAGGTGGAATGTCAAGCGTGAACATACATGATTTTGCATAATGCAAAATTACCAACACCAGCATGGTGGTTAGCACCCTCGCCTTCTATTCAAAAGGTGTTGGGTTCGAATCCTGCGGGGTCATTTTATATATATATATATATATATATATATATATATACGTGGTACCTCGTTACTCGAATTTAATTCGTTCCTGGAGGCGGTTCGACTAATGAAAAGTTCGAGTAACAAACTAATTAATGCCTTTAAATTATAGAAATAGAAATAATGCGTTCCTGGACCCCCAAACTCGAATTTTAAACTTTAAAATATGCTTTAATTACAAATTATATATAATTATTCTAATTTTATTAATTATTATAATTAGTAATAATAATTAATAAAATTAATAAATTTAAAGTAAAAAAGTAAAAAGTAAAAAGTACAAAAGGTTTTAAGTGTACTTACCAGAAGGAGGCTTGATGATGGCTTGGTTGGAGGAGGAGGAGAGGGAGGTAGGTTCTTAGAACCTTTTGGAAGGTGAATCACCTTCCAGAAGAACGTCAGGAACGTCCACTTCGGGTTCCGACGTAGAGGCTTGATCCAGCGTTCGAGTGTAACCTGACGTTGACGACCCTTCAAAATGTTCGAGTAGTGGCGTATAACATTGTCATTGAAAATATCAACACATCTGTCTGAAATTGCCTTGTTGGGAACGTCTCCTCTACAATGGCCTGCACTGCCTCCCAATGGCTGAGGAGTTTCTTGATCTTCTCAGAAGGCAGGTTCTTCTTTTCTTCCTCCTCCTCTGTAGCGGAGACCTCATCTTCAGCCTCTGCTTTTCTGCTCAAGGAGGTGCTGGAGCTCATCTGTGGTCAGCTCCGTCTTGTGCTCATCCAGGAGCTCCTCCACGTCGTCGGCATCCATCTCCAGGCCCATGGACGTCCCTAGAGACACTATGGCAGGAACAACAGGTGCTTCCTGGAAGACCTCAAAGTCGCGATCAGCTACACATTCCGCCAAAGCTTCCTCCAGGCAGAGTTCAATGTCCTGGTAGTCACAGCAGCCCAGGATTTGACGATGATCCGGATGGCATGAAGGATGTTGAAATGATCCATCACAAGAAGAGCCTTGAGGGGAAGACCCTGCTCTTCAAGGTACGACTTCACTTGAGGGGCGAACACCTCAGTGACCCCTCAAAAAAGAATAGCCTCGTAACCCATGCCTTTGAATTCGAGCGCCACATCACATTCAAGTCTGTTATCCTGACGTTGTTTTTTTCTTGAACACCCGAGGATTTTGCGAGTGGTAGACAGTAAAGGCTTAACTTTACTTTACAGTTGAGTGGGAACTGAAGAGCGTGGGAAGCTGTGTGGCGGGCAAACGCTCAAACAAATATACTGTACGCGCATTACGCCCTCGGGCGTTCGAGTAACGGAAATGCGCTCGAGTAAACGAGTCCCTATTTTTTTATATTTTCCGAATTTTTCGGTTCGAGTAACGATTTGTTCGAGTAATAGGTCGTTCGAGTACGGGGTCACCACTGTATATATTCAGAAAATTAATTCGTACTATCCAAGTTTTGCATTAACCTTCAAATAGTAGACTAAGCTATATATAGCGCCTCGGTGTTTAGTGGTTAGCGTCGCTGACTACAAATCCATCAGCCTCAAGATAGAGACCCGGTGACGGCAAGCGGCGCGCGCAAACCTAGCTGTTCATCCTTCCATACAATAAAAAAGGGTTGGTAGATAAATGGGTACCCTAGGTAGCTAGTGGGTAAGACGCTGAGCTGCTGTGAGGCGTGGTTCGTATCCACGTTAAGCTGTAGGTCTAAGTGAAGTAAACAAGTTTGAGCTTCATAAGAATGGACAACTTGAGCGGAGTATATATGTGGTGTGTGTGTGTGGTGTGTGTGTGTGTGTGTGTGTGTGTACACAAAGTCCTTTCCCGATTATAAACTTTAATTAATGGCATTAAATCTAAGAAGACAGTAAGCTTTATTTTGTATGTTGTTGCATAATACATCAAGTTTATTGTTTTCTTATTAAATTTCAATATGTGCGCCGTTAGTTACACGTAGCACATCTGAACGAAATTTAAGTTCACATATGCGTTCGTTAACATATCTCTCGTGACACAGTTGATGGCATCGCAAATCCCTACGTGAGGAGTGTCATATCACTGCAAGTTCCTACTCAGAATTTTGTGTACTGTTGCCTGTGGTACCTGAAGTTGCCGTGAGGCGCGACGAACGGACTTTCGAGAGTTTCGTTGGAAAGCTGTTGCCAGCTGGCAACCATTTCGTCTGAAACACTGGAACTTCCACTCTTAGGCTTGTCCATCATACTACCTGTCTCCAGAAACTCTGGCACCAACTCCATGCTCTGATTCGAAGGAGCCTCGTTGCCATAATGACGGCGGTAGTTCCTTTGAATGGTAATCACGGACTTTGACTCCGCAAACGAAACCAACACATTTTTCTTTCTCCTGCGGTTGCCATTTTGTTTCGGTCAATCACGAATGGCTCCAATCAGGCCAAACAGGATGGATCTGCAAATAAGAGAGAAAAAAAAATGATGTGTTATGCAACAACATGCAAAACAAAGCATTACTGTGCTTCTTTGGATTTCATGTAATTAAAGTTTATAATCGGGAAGGACTTTGTGTACACCCTGTGTATATATATATATATATATATATATATATAATATATATATATATATATATATATATATATACATTTTAACTGCAAACAACACAACATATAATTAATGTAAAGAAACGACGCTTGTGTAGAAGAGCGTTTCGCACAAGATGAGGAGGGAGAACGAACAATGAAAAATGAGGTACCACCCGGGAATCGAACCCGGGATCATCCGATTGCCGGTCAGATATGCTATCCACTACACCATGGACCTCGATAAATTAGAAGTGTAATTCTCCTACATACGCAGAACGATGCCCTGAGGGGGCACCTTCGCATGCCGTACAGATATACATTTTAATTGCAAACAACACACAGTATAATTAATGTAAGAACGACGCTTGTGTAGAAGAGCGTTCGCACAAGATGAGGAGGGAGAAACGAACAAAATTTTCATTTGTTCGTTCTCCCTCCTCATCTTGTGCGGAACGCGCTTCTACACAAGCGTCGTTCTTTATATATATATATATATATATAATATATATATATATATTATAGAGAGAGAGAGAAGAGAGAGAGAGAGAGATAATACCCAGTCTGTGATTGAGGATTAAAATAATCCAAGTTTTTCCCATTAAACTAATGCAAATTTTGCATGAAAATACCTCGACTTTTGCTTAAAAATAATTCGTCTTAGCAACTGTGAACTTTATATACCATCGTTGAGAGGTTTTTTGTAAATGAAAATAAATAATTCTTCATTTTTCTTAATTTCAGCTGTAAATATAATTCGCGA